>VWZT01002506.1:27359-84437 GCA_013397055.1 Pachycephala philippinensis | reverse complement strand
GCTCCCGCCGGGTCCGCGCCACCACGTGGAGTGGGGGAGGGGAGCCCGTCAGCCCCAGGTGGTCTCGGCTACAGTTGCAAGCAGCCATGGCTGTTTCTCAGCTGTCCACGGGCTCCGAGGGGTTCTGCAGCACCCAGGGGGGTACCGTGCCTCATCTCCGAAGAGGGATGGGGAGGGGAGAGGACAGGGGCTTGGCCCGGCCCGGCGGGGCCCAGCGGGGCCCGGCGCCGCCACCCCTCCCGGCTGAGGGACCGGAAAAGAAGAGAGAGACTTCCCCTCCTCTGTGCCTTTTTATATGCAAAATCGTGAGAAGCGATTGTTCTAAAACCCTGTCCATCAACTCAGTCTCTTCAAACCACCACAACCATATATAAGGAGATCCTAGCATTTGAGAGCAATTGAACTTTTCTGGTCATACTCTAAATGTATGAGAGTAGTAGTTGTTTCCTGATTCCCATTCTTAAATGTTCCAGCAGTACCTGAAAGGACTCAAAGTTCAGTGTAAATGCTATGTGCTGTCTGCTCTATGTTGATATTAGGGTGGTGTATTCCCCAGTAGCAAAGCAAATAATTAGTACATGAGAAGTAGTTGTTTTTAATAAACAGCCTTCAGTGCCAGTTTGTCCAACATAAACATATTGGATCTGTATGCCTAGGCAGCACATATAGTCCATGGGGCCATGGCCTCAAAACTTGTAATGCAGATAGGATAAGGGTAGTTGCTAAGTGGCTGGAAATCTGGAACCTTGGAGGAAGAGATGATTCTGTAGTTGTGCTTCTACCTCAAATTAACCAATTATCAAATTAGCTGTAGAGGATTCTCTGTCTCTGGATGTACTGCCAGACTAATAACATTCAAAACAAAGGCTCTGAAGAACAGCAGGCAGAGCATAGTCTCATATGCCCTGCCATGGCGTGGAGTTTCCTATCCATTCTAGTAAGCATGATTGCAATAATGGCTGTCTCAAGTTCTTCTTCCAGTCAGACTGAACATGATCCAGTGAACCTGTCTGTGTAAACTGGTGCAGACCATCTTGGCACACAGGAAAAGGTAGTCTAGTTTAGCAGAGGAGGCAGTGCAGCACGGTTAGAAAAAGTATCCTAGTAAACCCTGTAACACAGCTCGATTTGGCTGAACAGTTGGTCTCTAACCCTCCTTCGACCTCCTTGAGAACAGGTGAGGATCTGGCTTTTCATACAGGTGTTATTGAGAGGAGGGGATGGAGACTGAAGGCTACCTGCCTGGCAGGCCACCAATAAAGTTCGTTCTGTGAGTACAAGGAGGGAGAACTGAGTATCAAGAGTAGGATGATGACCCCTTTTAAATTAATTTACAGTGATCCAGATAAGATTAACAAAGATGTTTTAGCCCCTGAACTTCTTGTGTCTTAATGATGAAAGGAAAAAAAGCACCAGCAAATTTAAAGATCACCCAGAGTCTGAAGAGTCACCCTCACTGAGTTGGCATTTCCCCAAATATGAGACATGAGGAGGGAGGAAGGCTATTATGGGATAGCAGTGTGGTTCAAAAGAAATACATTAATTAAGATGACTCCTTTCCTAATAGGAATAATGGGGGTGAAATTCCTTTTTCTTGAAGATGCAGCTTTCCAGAATCTGTAATGCACTCTTAACCGCTGCCATGGATGATCCCAGAGGTCTTTTCCAACTTACACAATTCTGTGATTCTTAGACTCTTTCTTTTTCCTTCCATCTGTCATGCAGTTATCAGATGAAAGGACAGTTGCCTCGAGCTTGAAAGTGAAGCTTTCTTTACCTTAGAAGTACTATTTCTCACTCCTCTTTGTCATTTTCTGAATCACTGCAACATGCAAAACTGCTAACCTTAGCTCTCCTCCTCCTAATTAGGCAACAGCATTAAAACTCTTTATTAATGCCACCCCTCCCGGGTGGCTGCAGATATATATACTTTCACGGAGTAATTGCTTTCTGGCCCTCATTTTAATTGGTGTCCGTGGGGGGGCCTGTGGAATTCCTCTGCCTTCATCTCCCACGGCTCATTTTGCCTTTGACACAAATTTAGAAACAGGGAACTACTTTCCAGATCTGCATCAGAAAGAAAATATTGAGGGCGGAAAAAAAACTAACAATAGTTAGTAGATGAGATCTAAGAGGTATTAGACTGGAAGAAAACAAAGTCTTTCACTTTGGTTCCTTCTTTTACTGGGAGAAAAAAAAATTTGTGAAAAAGTTTTCTGGCAGTTCTGTTTCCTCTCTTTTGCCTAACATGGTGCAGCTTGTAACTAGGTTAACCAGATCCTGAAGGAACAAGACCATTTAAAGCAAAGCTTAAATAAAACCTGTTTTGCAAATATGACCCACAGCTTGCTAGGTCCTTGGAGTCTCAGGCAAGGAATGTAACCCAAATATGAAAGGAACTGCGTCTTCCAATTCAGACTTTGTCAACTTTAGCCCCAGAAAAAATGTTTCAGCTTTATTGAAAGTTCGTATTTTGTTGAAAATGGACCCTTTTAAAGGTGCTGAAGGAAACCATTTGCCTGAAGAAAACATTTCTGTCAGAGGAACTCCAAAAAACCAACAGGTTGGAAGAAGAATGTATGTTCGTGCTTGATTACACAGACTATAGTCAGGAGGGTTTTATGCGTAAAGACAATGCTCGGTTTTATGCTTAGAGTATTTGAGATGTGTGCTTTAGCTAGATATTTCAAATTAAATGAATAGTAGTAAAATGGTAATTGTATTCTTATATGTCTTCAGAGTTAATATGTACTAAGATGAAGGAACTAATTCATATCCATCCAAGCTATTGTTTCAGGCAGTAACTGCAGACACTTCTACTCTGTATAATGTTCCAATTAATGTTTTCTAAATTATAGTCATAATCATAAGGACTGGAAACTATAATTTTTCAAAAAATGTGCAGATACAACAGCATGAAAATAAATTCTGTCTCATTTCAACATTTTAAAATAAGTTTTGTTCAATTCTTTTTGTATTAACACAGAAATAACTTCATAAAACTGCAGGTATATAATTGCCTCCTTTGGGTTTTTTTTTTTCAGCATCTCACAGTTTTGACAGTTTTCAATTAATTCCGCTAGAACTTAATATACATCCTTCATTCTTCTTACTCTTTTTTCTCTGTAAGTCTAGCTACTGGAGCAGAGTTTCACCACAAGCTAAAAATTCCCCAGTGCCACACACACACAGACAGACAAGGTTCTGCACCTGAGTGTCAGTCCATGGTAATTGTGGTACTAGTGTGTTGTTTCTTTTCTCCAACAAAAGGCTGATTACTGTTACCAGCTCTGTGCACAGCTGGGTCTTTCTAGAGAGGACAGTACCTCCTCATCAAATCTATCTAATTAGGCCGATTGGTTCACAGCGCCGAGCCAACCTGATTGAAAGGTGTGCTTGGCTCAGTGTCCTTATTTCTAACTGCCCTTTTTTTGTGTTAAATGAACCTTTGCTGAGGCCCTTTGTGAGCCACTCTGCCAGCTTGAAGCAAAGATGCATGACCAGTGTAATGCTGAAGAAGTAAAACCTATCCTGCTGACAAACTATGGTTGAGCTATACTACAGATACATTGAGGTCTTAGTTTTAATTGTGTCTGCATTGAGAGAAAAAAACCAGCCTTTGGATGGAGTTCAAAGATTAAGGATTTGGATAGACGTTCATGAAACAGGGATCTAAATATGCTGATTGGTACAGGCTGAATTAACTGATTTTCCATTTAAAGGTAGTTTGGCCATCCCAGATTGCTTTAAATCTGTACTGTAGAAGGTATAAACAAAAAACCCACTGTCCTTGTTTCAGGGACTGTGAGCCTACAGCTGATATAGTTTTAGGCCCCAGTTCTTGCAGCCCTTTCATAACTCAGTGATCCCGTTCAATTTTCCTCCAGGGCCAGAGACGTTTGCTTAGGACCATTGACCTCAGAAACGCAGCTTCCAGTGTTGCATGAGAAATAGATTTTTCTAGTAGGAGTATCATGAAAACACGTGAGGAGGCTGATGATGAGTTACACTGGAGCAACAAAAAGGATGAAACAGGGCTGTGCCTGGAATAAGCTGTCTGACTTCTGTGCTGCAAGACCAAGAGGGAAACAAGGGAGAGAAGAAGGCTGCATGGTGTGAAGCAGAATTCAGATGTTGGTTCATCTTTTACATCCTAAACTTAAAGATATTTAGATTAATGAGATTTATTCACCCCATAGTGATGGCCCAGGAGCTAATTCTCTGTTGACTGTAATTTTTGTAATCAAAAAAATTATTTCAGCACACCATGCCTAGAAAAGCACTTGCAGCATTCATATATATATATATGTGTCAAATTGGATTTTGAACTCTCCTAAATGTTTCTCTCAAAGAAACTATAGCTCTTACATTACAGCCTTCAAGTTATCCATTGACTTTGACAAGCAGTCACAGGAATGCTGTGCTATTTAATATGGGCTGTGAATTTAATATGGGCAAATGTTCCTTTTTGTTGAACCCTGTAATGAAAATGTCTCTAAATATCTCTAAACCTAAAACTATCAAGTGCTCTACTGGGTTCAAGTTCTGCTACAGTTAAGTAACAGTTAATGTCAAGTGCATCAAAATTTGAAGAAATCATGTTCCTCTAAAACAGATGAACCACCTGACAGATTTACATCAAAATCACAGACACTTTTTGCAGTTTCATTTGATTGCATGTGAGAGTGTTTCATAATCTGATGTTCTGCTGTGCAAATTTCGAGGGCTTCCATTAGCTCTGAAAGTACTGCAGTAAATACACCATCCATGTATCTGACCCAGCAAAACTAAACACCACATTCCTTTTCAAAAACTGAGTTGTTAATATTCTGCTCTTCCACCTTTGTTTATTCTTAAGGGATCAAAAAAATCAAATTGTTTCACTTTGGAAGAGAAGGAAGATGTTGCAGCTACAGCACTGTGCCACATTTGATCCGTTTTCCATTTCAAATATATGTTGGTATGTACAGCTGACATCCACGAAGAATTTTGCATTGAGAATTAAAAGCTCATTTGAACACAGTATACTCAGTGCATTACCTCCTTTTATAGAAAGACCACTTCTCATGAGCAGCTGTCTAGAAAAAGTCTTACTTCAGACACACAACAGATAAGAAATCAAAGCATTTCCACAAGCACACTCCTTCCTCCTTTCATACACCCACAAGGCTTGACCAAGCTGTAGTGACTCAGGTTTGAAAGGGCTTGTCCACATCATAAATGTTAAACACTGGAGAGATTTGTCTGAAGAAATGAGATATATTGTGCACAACTACTGCAGTCAAAGGCCAAGGTAAATTGTGGGTGGGAGAGGGTAGTTTGCGCTGGTCTAAGAGTGAGGGAGTTAGGAGCTGTGTTTGGTGTCTCAATAAGTATTATAGGTATTAGTCTTCATGCCTACATGGCTTAAGGCATTACAGCTGAAAAGCTGAGCTTAGGGAAGGCTCAACAGTCTGATAGGATATGTTACATTGTTGAATTAGGGTTTCAAGGAATAAAAAACCACGTCTTCAGTTTGAATAACAGATCTTCGCGCTCTCATCAAGCTGAAAGAGCCAATGAGCCTATGGTACATAGGTGTTCATTTCTGATAAATAGGAAGCAGGTTTTCCTCTCACCTCCATCAGCTAATAACTGACCAAACCCTAGCTTTCTCCTAAACGTGTTTTTAAATCTGCCTGCAGTCCGTTCCTGAGTCCACATGGTGTGAACACAGGCACACAGGTTCTATCAAACACACTGATAGACAAATCACCCTATAACTCCATGGTCTTTCCTTCCCCACCTGGGGAAAATGGGAAAATCCTCAAGCAGTAGCTCAAAGGGACATGCTCACATGCCTTTAGAAACTGTCCCCCAAGGAAGCTTATAGCTGATGGATTTCTTCCAGATCTCCAGTGAGTCCTTAACAAAGGCCAGGACATCAGCAATGCACTTGCTGAGCAGCAATTCACCTCCTCAACACTGGGAAAACTTATCCAACTGGTTATCTAAGATGGCAACCATGCTTCTTTACATCTGCCAATAAATCCCAATAGAGATATGGTGTTATAGTATAATCTGAGTGAAAAAATAGTAGGTTAAATTTGTTGGAGAGATCTGGCAAACCATTTGTTGGATAAGGCCCCCAATATCAAAGCTACTGTTGTGGGGAATGTATAAAATATTTGCATGTCCAGGACAGATAGTGGAATAAGAGCTGATAACTAAGGTGACTAATTAAAGCAGAAAACCCTTGCTTCCTGAATTAACATATAACATTTGAATGGAATTAGTAGGAACCCCTGAGGCTGAAATAGGGACGTGGCTTTTAAACTGTGCTGAAATGCATTGGAATAGTTACACTTCCTTGTGAGAGAGACTATGCAGAAAAGTACAGAAAATAGGAATGTGTGTGCTAAAAACAGGGACTGTCCTTTCTGCATCGGAAATGTCTGACAGCTAAAACAAATTGGTTTGGCTTTGTCGTTTAAAATAGTGACTGATATTTTGTGAAGTTGTTCCCTTGTGGATAGAGTCTTACAAAATGAGAGCAATGATTCCATTAATTTGTGCCTCATCTGTGGTCCCAGGTGATGTAGTTAATATAGTTTCTGTTAATGTCAAGTTAATACTTGTTCCTCCTTTTGGTGAATTCTTCTACAAACTTGCCCTCAGCTCATATTATACCCTCTGCTAGTAGAGAAGTTGAAACTTGGGAACAGAGATTTTAGGCGTGATCCAAAAAAAATTAATAAGATCTAAAAAAATGAAACTTCCACATGCCTTCAAATGCAAGTTGGGTTATGGCTCCCATGCTTTCCAGTGGGGGGCCAACCCAATGCCTGGACATTTCAGAGAATTTTCCCTCTTCTTCCATTCACTTTTGTTTCCATCTTCTGTGTGAACAGCACAATCCCACAGCATCTCAACTAAAGAGGATGACAAGGTATTTCAGCTGGAGACAGTGGGACAAAGTTGCCAAATGCAAATGTGCTGTTGACATGGATAGTGCTTCCCAAGAGGCCTGGTCCTCAGCCCCGGGAGCCTCTAGGCAGAAGATGGAAAGAATACTCATCATCAGAATATCTAACTCATTTCTTAAAACAAGCTGGACATCTATGCAGAGAAAACATATGCTTTCAGGAAGAAATTTCACCTGAACTTTAATTTCTGTTATAAATATTAATCATAATTGATGATCTTAACTATTAAACACAGCAGTTATTTGTATTCTTCCATACCGTTTAGAATTTTTGAGTTGTCTTCTCAGAGATAAAATGAACACTGGTGTAAAACTGTTTCTTTGTGAAATTTTGTATGTTTCAGGACATGCTTCTCACAAAAAGATGGAAAGAAAAAATAATCAGCATAATTTAGTACAATCAGATGGTACAAAAAGCACTGGAAAGAGGTAAGCACTTGAGAGTAATAAATCCAAGGGCTTTTTTTTTTCCTATTTTTTCATTTTCACTTGAAAAATAAAAACCTAACAACAGAGTTAAAACATAGCCAGAATTGATGCAGATCTCTCAAACTAACATTTCAATGAGTTAAAACTTCAGGGATGTTTGGCTGTATTCCAGTTTTTTTCAGTTCTGTGCTCTTTTAGGAATTTTAATTTTTCTTGGATAATTAGATCTCTGACATTAGACGCATATAATTAACAGGGAAAATGGCTTGCATGCTGACTATAATAGCACTGTCTGATCTGTTTGCCAGATAACTGTTATGACCTGGTTTTTGGAATCATTTTATTCCCACAGATAGCAGCAGGCATGCCTAACTGGAACCACTTCAGTTTGTTTGAAAGGATGAAATCCTGGGATCTTTTACTGATTTCAGTGGTCCCGGGATTTTGAATACACCCTCAAAATTTTCTTTTAAGATAATCATTTTTCAAATTATTTATTTTTTTTCTAGTTGAATGTGAATGACTCCCCCATGTCAATAGAATAATAGGACTGAAACTTCATGTGCAAAGCTGTATTGCTCAGAGATGTTTCTTAGAATTGTCACAGAAGCTTTTACTGTAATTTTCAAAATGTGCCTCTCTGGGTGGGAAGGAAATGTGTTCTCTTTAAACTAAAATATTAGCTTTATCTGTCTGTTGTTAACCAAAGTCCAGGACTTGAGTGTCATTCACGTCTTTTGGAAAATTGTCCCCAAGTCTTTTTTAATAGCTTATTTACCAACTGCTAAATAAACACCACCTGACAATAAATGACTGGAAAATAAATGTTTTCAGCTGCTTGTTCCCATGTTTTTTATGCTACTTACAACTTAACTTTTTGCATTTAGATCAGATCAAGTTTTGGTTCACTAAAATAAATCTTTCAGTCCCGATTTTTTTGAGGAGTAAAAAATATGGCTGTGAGGTGAGTGAAACCAGCACCATATCACTTTTCATTTTTGTTTCTGAGCATGAGGTCTAGGGGAAACCTTTAGGTGACTAATAATAAAAAAACAAACCAAAACATAATAATAACAGCCAGAAAAATAAGTCTAAAGTGTTTGGACCAAAGTGGTGTTAGGATTTTCAGCTGAGTTCTTGAATACGGTCCAGCTTTTCAGTCTAGGCCACAGGAAGGGAGATTTCACATCTGTGTCATAAGAGAAAGGTCCATTAAGTGTTTTTGAAAAATCCCAGGATGATCTGAGAACAGTGTATTACAGGTTATGGAGAAATGGCTAAGACATGTTCCAAGCATCCTTATAATTCCACTGGGTGCAATGGATTAAAAAAATAGATCACAAAGAATTCAAGACCTTTACCAGCTATCTGCAGCTAAAGCACATCATCCACATCACTCCACATTCTTTGCTTTTCTATGTGGAAGATAAAAACAGATTTCCTACACAAAGCTCACATTAGAGGGTCAACAAATACAGAGCAGAAAATTTTGGCTAAATCAGATCGTTCTCTAAACTACTACTTTTGATGTATGGAGTCCTTAGTGCAGTGATTTTCCCCCCTCATCTCTGCTGAGTATAACTCCCTGTCATTCAACATGTCTACAATACATGAAGCCACTACTGTGATAAATATGCAGCATGTGAATGTACGTGGATGGGTGTGTATATATAATTACTCTTTAGATTCCACCTTTTTATTTCAATGTCTTTGCTTAAGCTATCAGGTTTGAAAACAACACTGGGCTTTTTTCTAAAAAGAAAAATGGTTTTCTACTTCTTCCTCCAGTTTCTAGTAACCAGTGCAGAACAGACTTCTGTTTATTATAACAAACTGAGAGGAGGGGAGCAGCAATGGGAAAACTTTGGTGATAAAATTTTTGAACACAGTCATTTTATTGCACAAGTTAGATTTACAGTGCCACGGGGATTGAGTAAACGCATATCCACTTTTTAAAATGATTGTTTGTTTTCTGTAATATCTAAGACGAGACAGAATCCCAAACTATCTACTAGTTGCTGTACAAGCTCAAAATAGAACAATACCTAGCTTAAAGAGCTCACAATTTACATACAAATTTACTATGTTTGCAGAAGTTCATATCAGAGGGCTGATCACATTCCTTTGTGAATACAACCTCATCTATATTCCAATTTGATTGCTAGAACTTTCCCTCTCATATTTTCCTGGGAATCAAAGACTTTTTCTGACAGAAAATGTCTTTTCCTAATGTCTCATCTCTTGAATGTTGAATGTGAACTGCAGAGTCAGCTAGATTTCCTTGTGTCTGGCCTTCCAGAGGAATGCCCTAGTTTGAAACAATCCCTTACATTAGGAGATGATGGGTATCCCTTCTACTATAAAATTCTGCTTTCTTTAATTGTTGTTCTATTGAGTTTACGTAAGTCCAACCACCTGCACTCAGTTCTGTTAGTTCTGCTTTTGGCTAAATGTCAACCATCCTGATGCTCATTTCTCAGTAGCCTTTTCTTTCCTCATGGTCCAGGTAAAGAGGCTAGTAAGACACAGAAGTATTATGGACTGCAAAATTAAAACAGAATTTTAAAATTATGGAGATGTATTACTTAAATCATCATTCATGTAACTTTAAGTGTCTCAGTTATCTTACCAGAATCATTTTGACCGATTATATGGATAAATCTCCAACATACTTCAGTACCCTGCTTATTCAAAGTCTGAAATAATGGACCTCAGTTATTAGGCGTGTGAATTTGAGATACCCCTTTCCATGGAAACAGCAGGAGAGAGGAGAGATCCAGCTCTTACTGTGTCCGGTGTACAATGCCATTCTGCCTGAAGAATTCAGACAGATTCTGAGACATCAGAATGACAATTATTGACTGGTTTTACACTAGGTGGTATGACCAACAAACATAAGGAAACCTTGAGTTATTCTTTCTTAACTCCAATGAAAAATATAAATAGTTATGAATGAGGAAGGTAAAGACACTCGTGCTTTGGACAACTTCCCCCTGATTTTTCTTTTATTTCTCCTCTTTTGTGACATTTGCACTTCTAAAATCCTGAATATCTTTGCTAGTAAAATCATTTGCTCTTGCAGCTGAGCTTGACCCCTTTGAATAATAAGAGGCTGTGATATGTAGCTCTCAGAAGTGGTGACTCCAGGATGCTCTGTGTTGAGATTTCAAATGGGCATCAGTGATCAAATCCTCTCCTATTGCTTTAAACAGCAAGATGAAACAACTGTTTGAAGTGAAGAACAATAAAAGTAGGTGTTATTTCTATGAAGAAATCAGGTTTTAAAGGTTCTCAACTATAATACTTAGTGGTTTAAATACTGCTGGTATTCTTAATAATAAGATCTGATTTTTTCTATGTAAATTGACCTGAATACTAAAAAATGGTATATTTTATAGGCTCGTGGGATTGTGATAGTCTTGTCTTTATTAAGAAGACAAACTTACCTTCCTATTATCATTTTTCTCTGAGCTCTAAGACTTTTTATTGTTTCAAATAAAAAAATACAAATCATTATAGATAACCTCTTGCAGTGTTTTTAAAGTTTGTTTTGCTCAATTAAAATTTTATTTCCATTTCTATTTTGGATTGGTAAATATGTGAAGAGCTAACAACCCAGCTACCATCGATATCTTTCAAATTTTGCATCTTATCAAGAATCAAGGAATAAACCAAATATATTTGGTCTGCAACATACTCACTTTTTCATCCAATTTATAAGGGGCTGAACAATTACTTTCTTGATTCTTGTTTGAGAGCTGTGATAAATCTTTATACTAAATTACATAATTGTGGGCAACCCTCATCATACACACTTCTATTCTAGTTGACACATGCACTAATCTGATAGAGTGAAATGTTAATCTTGATAATAATTTCTTCTATTTCTACAAAGCTTTTCATTCTTTAATGTCCAAAGGCATTTAAAAGAGTTGCTGTGCACTACTGGGTTCTACAAACCCTGTGGAAAAGCCCCCTTTCCTGACCAAGGTCATTAGTACACTGAGAAATCTTTTTCTCTTCCAAAGCAAAATATGTTAGTACAGCAGTTGCAGGTTTGCAGTCAACAGCGAGGTTCATTTTGCATTCAGCATGCATGTTTGTGCCTAAATATTACAGTGACAAGCATGCTCTAACTACCTAACACAGGAAATACTGTGCATGCACAGCCTGTTAAAAATTGGTGCATACCCATAAGATATCTAAAGAAAAAAAAAAGCAAACCATATATATATATATGTGTGTGTGTGTGTGTGTGTGTGTGTGTATGTGTGTGTATATATATACATATCCTTGTGTTCACCACTAGTTATGCTGGGAATGTTTGCCAGACCTTATTTTGGATTCTATTTACAGTCTAAGCAAAACATTGCTCTCAATGCATTTTCACTGACATTAGTTAAGAAATAGCTCATGATGACGGTATTCAATACCAGAGTAAATGGAAAGAACAGGAACCTGAAACAAATCCAGTAAAGCTCTGCAAGCTGTAATACCCAGCTCACGCCTGGAAAGGCTAACAACTAGACAAAGGAATTTAAGGAGCAATTCAGGTCAAGGAAGGTCTAGGGAAGAAAGAAGTGATTGAAGCCCCCTTCTATCAAAAACCTTTCAGAAAAAAAAAAAAAAAGCCTGAGATCCAGCATGGTTATCCTGTTTGGGCTTCCTCCCACCATATTCTGGAAACTGCTGAGAATAAAAGAGACATAGACCTGGCTGAGATGGTGTGATTATGTGAGACCATTCTGACTGCTACTGAAAGTCACCAGGAAGAGTCTTAATGACTATCCAAGGAAACAGAAGTGAAGCAGAGTCTAGAAAGAGTAGAGGAGATTATGGTATTTATCATAACCCTATTATCTCTTTAAATTTTTTTGTGGCATGATACCCTGAAAGGATTTAGTACATGGCTAAATCAGCACTGCAGCAACCCACTGAAGTGGTTCAGGTCATTCCTGTTACGGTCATATTGGACCAAATCAGTAAATGGCTATTAAAAGGCAGGAATTTCTAGGAGCATCTGTGAGTTGCAGGAAATGTTGCTACTGATTCTTCTTTTTATATCGCATTCCTATAAAAAGTGAGAAGGAATCTTATTGCCAGCAGAGATGTAAAATCAGGTCGGGACTGTCACTGGTTATTTAAAGGTATTGCCATGCTTTTTGTATGACTGAACATATTACATGCTGTATCTTGGCTAAATTCCATCTTTTATAATTACGTCCTCTTCTCCAATTCTCAAACATTTCTCGCTGTCACAAAAGGATGCAACATTCTTCGTTTTCCTAGTCTAGATATCTATGTAGCAGTGTTTCAATCTCATCATGACCTTCCTAAAAGATATATTCAAGCTACCCAAGATGCAGCATGATCTCTGCATCACTCCCTGTAGCATTGTTGTGGATGGAGAGAAAGAGGGCTTTGAAATTAATACTCAGGCAGAGGTTCCGGTTTTTTTCCTGCTTAAGTACAAGCACAAATCTGTTGGTTTGGCTTCCTCCACAGTTACTCATTCGCTACACTCCCTGGAGCAGTGGGAGGCTTAGTATTTTACCTCCAAAAAAATACTTTGAGATTATTTAGTCAAAATGCAAACCACCAGTGTTCGATTAGTACTGGGAATGCTTTTCAGATCATTGACCAGCTTTTCCTTCCAGCTTGATGAGCTGATGGTTGTGGCCCTCAGATGGCATTTAGATAAGCAGAATCCACAGGGATTTTTTAGTATGTTAGCTGCTCAATGAACTGCCAAGATTGTATAGTAAGCAAACAAGGAGTGTGTGATTATAAACAAAAAAAACCCCAGCCACGTGATACTATTTTAATCCTGTTTTCTCTGTGGGTACAATGTTTCCTGGAGAGAAGAGCCCGCTAGCCTGTCACTTGGAAACCATCCGAGCAATGGTCCTTGCAGTCTAGTAGCCAGCTGTGGGTGAAGTAGATATTTGAGAGAAGAGTCCAGTGAAGATATGGAGCAGTACATCTGGCCAAAAGCACCATGCCAAAAGTAAAATTCCCATCACAGATGGCACTAGATGGGTATCCTGTTGCCAGTTTCCCCAATGACAAAGTCTATTCGACAAAGAAACAGAACTATTTCTCACCTGGAATGCTCACAAATTGGACTGAGGGACTTGGAGTGAGGCTGATCAAGTTTCACTGCAAGTGCCAGGACTACAACTCTTTTTTTGTCTCTACTACATTTCTGTGGCTCTCAGTCTGCATCCTCTTGGAAGTTGGACTCTCAGTGGATTTAGTTCTGCTTTCCTTCAAGAATCTGCTTTAGAGGAATCCAGACTGCAGCAACCAGACTGATTCCTCACTGCTTTGTGAATTTCTAGAGAGTGGTATATAGGGATTTAAACCAGAGTCATCTATAAGCAATATCATCTCTATGTGCTTCCTTAGACCCTCTCTGCTCAGAAGCACGGGATGGTTCATGCACCAAGCTGTGAATACTGACAATTATATCTCCCTCTTTCCTTTTTCCTTGTTATTTTTTCTCTAGTAACATGGGAATCTAAACAGAAATAAAATATTTGATAAGTACTGATTTCTTATCATTCCTTTAGTGAAATCCAGCACTGTGCATGTCTATCATTGGCAGAGAGGTGCTCAAATATTTCAAAGGAATGTCCATACCAAAAAGCAAAAAAAAGGGAGGCAAAAAACATAGCATGGGCCAAATCCCATCAGCTTAATCTTGCCGCTGTGGAGGTCTCCAGCAGGTAGGACTTGGGGGTACAGCAAGTGTGTATTATATATTCCTTGGGTCAGGAGTCTCGGGGATGCTCTTATCATGCATCTTCAGCCAGAGTTTAGGAATAACTGCTGGAGCCCCAGTGCAGAGGGCTATGCCACACCACACCTTTGTGTGTGGGACCAGAGAGTGGGAGTGAAGGAGAGCAGACAAGACATGGCACCCATGCAGCCAGCATGAGACCACCAGCAGAGGAATGCTTGGCAGGGACTCCAGGCAACACTCAACAGCCTTTGCGCAGTGAAACAACTTCAGCTGGGGGCTGAGAATTGGCGCTCATGTTTTATTCATCCAAATTGCTTTTCCCCACTCCAGAAATCTACACTCCTCTCTACACTACAGAAGCTGTTCAATTTCCTCTTGTTTAGCACTGTGCTGCAGTGCTCCCATTTCCACCGAGTACCTTCACGTAGAGACTGATCAGCAGTAATCACAAGCCCAACTTCTCAGGAGTGAAGCGTGGGTGAGAGATGTAGGTCCATCTAACTCGATCAGTCTGTTTTGTTACACTGAACATTAGATCTTCGATAGCCAGCTCCTGTGGAAGGAAATAAAAATGTTACAAATCCAGTTTCTTTTCCTTTTTGCTTTTTTGGTAAAATTTTATGTTTGAGTCATCTTTCCCAAGCTAATTGTCAAGAAACTGACAAATCCATCGTGGTTGACAAGTGAGTAATTGGGAGAAGAGAGGGAGTGCAGCAGGTGTTAGTACTAATTTGGTAAAACAATTAGAGTAAAGAGTGGTATGATAGTCACTTACACAGTCATGACGTTACAAGCTCTTCATACAAAATGTGTGCAGGATTTTACAACGCTTAGAGAATTAACCATTAACCAGCCACTCCACATCCATTATAAAGGTAACCTGCAAGTTCACTCTAAGATGTTTTTGAACCTCTTAATGGGAAAGACCAGATCACAACACTGGTGGGGAACCAGACAAAATTTAGTTTTATGATTCTCACCTGTCAGGTTGCTGGGCACACAGAACAGTCCTCACAGGGGCAGATGCCATACCCTGGACATGGCTTGGCTGTTCGAGGCTGGACCATCAGGGAAGGATGCTACTGCCAGAGCTGGAGCATTCAATTGCTGTTGCCCTGCCAAAATCTCCATTGCCCACAGCTGCCCTAATTCTCCCAAACTGTGACTCTGAGCAGTCCCTGCTCGTTACTAAGAGGATGATTTTACAGCAAAGCCCAAATCTTACTTGCTGAGTGAAGAAATTACCTTTGTATCTGGAGAATTCCTCAGGCTCTGAAGGGAGTGGTCTAAGACACTGCTGAATTTCAGAAAGCAAACCCTTGGAAATAAATTCTTCTACTTACCTGCCAAATCTGCCCCTCTGAGCTCTGTATTTCCTTGCTTCAATCTCAGTTGTCACTGCCACTGCCTCAAGAGCAAACAGTGTACTTGTTTTGATCCCTGTAATCGTGTTAGTGACTACAGGCCAAATAATAGGTTCTACTGGCTGACCCTTAAGACACTCTTTTGCTCTGAAGTAGCTGTACAAATAGCATTGAAGCATTTCATCTTTATTGTCTGCTAAGGATTTTGGTATCTTATATGCTCTGTTTCAAAAACATAAAGATCTTTTCCCTATCTACGTTCTAGTCCTGAAGATTCACTGGGGATTCAAAGAGAAGCTGATTTTTTTTTTCTGACTTCTGCATAGTTATTAAGAATAGAGAAGCTGCAGGGCAATTTCTGCTCTGGCTTTCATCTGTATAACCCCTACTATCTTGTAAACTTGCTTTCACTTACACACACTGATTATTTGAGGTGAAGGGGGCCTGCAAGGCAGCTCCAAGTAGCAGTTGTGTTTCTAAGGGGTGGGGCCAGAGGGGAACCTGGTGTCGTCTCCCAGAGCTACAAAGTACTAATTTCTGACTCAGACTCCAGCAAATCACCTCCAAACACCTGTATAGATTCACTAAGCAACTATTTTTTTTTCTTCTCACTTTCCAGGATGTAAGTACTGCTATTGGAAGCATGTTTGGGTTTCTTTTTTCTGTTTTCTTTAAATGAAAGAGTCATCTCCACCAGCCATATGGAGTGGCTCCTGCTCAGCAAAGCGTATCTGGTGGGAAGCACATCCATTCAACCTTTCACAATACAGACCTTAATTCAGCAGGGAAGAGAGCTGACAGGCACCTTTGCAGCAGATTTAAATCGGAGGCAAAACCTCGAGCAATATAAAGCAATCTGAGCCAGACAGCAAAGTCATGCTGACCTTCTGCCGCTAGTACTGCAGACCCAAGCGTGACTTCGGGTTCTGCATCCTCAGGAATGACGGCACTGGGGAAGCCAACAGGCACTTCCCAATGGCTGCCTCCACTCTGCTGCTGCCTGATGGAGTGTTATCACTATGACAACCTACAGGTATAGGATGTGCACGATAGTGGGAGCTCCAGATGACCCAGATTGCGTGTGCATGGCTCAGAGCTGGGCTTCCCTGCCTGGGAGGGAGCAAGGAACACGTGGATCCACAGGTAACTCTCCCCTGACTCTGTCCTATCCTTTACTAGCAAGTTTGGTTTGTGGGCAAGGTGGGAGCCTTAGAGACACTGAGTAGCTAGGATTTTAAATAATCTTCTCTAGGACAAGGAAAGGGAAGACTCATTTTTCTCCTCTTTTTCTAGACCCCTTTTTCTGGGCTTTTTTTTCTTCAGTGAAAGACATGAAAGAATATAAGGGTGCCCTTCAACTCTGTCTTCTCCAGCCTGTTAAAAGGTAAAGTTCATATGCTTCCAAAGCTCATATACACTGACTGCCTCTGTGTGTGTGTGTGCGTGTGTGTGTGTGTGTGCATGCGCTCATTACTTTCTTTCACTACTATGACAGCACACACTCCTCCGAAGCTATTCACAGCATTAGAAATACAACTCCTCCCTCCAGTGCCCCGTGTGTATGTGTGTGTGCGTGGCTTGGGCTTGCTGCTTCAGCTCACTCCCCTCTGATTGTGGGGCTGGCGGTCACGACTCTGCTCCACACCTCCAGGCTTCATATGGAGGGGAGGAGTATCGGGGAAAAGCAGGCACACAACTGACCTACAGAGACATCGATAACTTACTCCCTCGCAGCACAATTGCATAGGAAAGGGGAGGGAGGAAGGAGGGGAAGGAGGAGGAGAAGGGGGGAGAAAAAAAGAAAATCCAGAGAATTCTAGTCTGGCAAATATAGTGAAACCAAGCGGTCGGAGTTCACTTGCTCTAGAAGAGCAGGGAAGAAAGAGGACATTAAATGAAAAAAGCAAGAACCATCTGTAGCTTTTTTTTCCTGATAGTAGCAGTGTTTTAGAGGTAAAATGATTCCTCCGAGCAGCACGACTGAAGTCAGCGTGGATAGTGTGGAGAAAGAGAATGAAGTGGAGAGCACAGAGCAGCCCCCCTCTCCAGCATCAACTACCAGCCAGGAATCAAAGGTACTCAGAGAATGAGATTTTTTTTTTTTTTTTTCTGTCTTGCTTTGTTTTGAAAAGAGATGTATTGCTTTGATTTTCATTTGGAGCCCTGTGCCAGGATCAGCGGCAGAGTGCTATGAGCCACCTCTGACTGCGGTGCCTGCTCCGACACTCCTGCTTCTGAATTCTCCCTGTCACCTCAGGAGTCTGAGCTGGGAAAATACCTGCCTTTTCAGATGTTTGGGTTTGTGGATTTTTGCCTGTGTTTTCTCCTCCTTATTACAGTAACATTCTGGGGTAGTGATGGGGCTCAGGGAGAGGATCACTGTCAATGGATGTTGTTAGCTATTTTCACATTAAGTACCACTTAAAGGGATTGGTTGGAAAAATTGATTTTTGTTAAAGGTTCAGAGAAAATAATTTTATCTGGGGGCTTGGGGTATTTCACCTGACTTTCCTTCTCTGGCAGACTCATAAGTGAACTTTCACTGTTTAATGAGTCTGTTAAAACAGGAGATAAGTGACAGTTTTATCACAATGAACCTTATGTACACCACCCAGAAAAGGATTTTTGTTTTCACAGCCTTTTTTCTGTTTGTGAGTTTTTTCAATGTGGGTCAGTTTACCTTACTGAAAATCAACTTTTAACTCAAATGGTATAGCCTCTGAAATTTTAATTGACTTGCATATGAAAAGTTTTTGAGACTGCCAGGATGTTACTTGGAAGACAGAGAGGTAAAAGGTAAAGTAGTAATCTTCCATAATGAAAGTTCTTTGCAGCTTACTTGGATAATGTGCTTTTTACTGATCCTCTGTTACTTATGATTGATACCATGATAGCACCTGACAGATCTTCCTGTGAACTTCATGCTGATGCTGTGTAAACATGTAAAAATAGGGAGGTCCTTGTCACTAGGAGCTTACAGGTGGGTAAAGCCTCAGGAGGTACTGTATGAGCAAAACAGCTGCTTGACAGGGAAGGTTTGTGCTGGCCTGAGTTTAAAGGCAGTGGCTGCCTAGGTCTGATATAGAAAGACTGCTACATTATTCTGCAGTTATAGCTCTACACTTTCTGGAGAGTGAGTTGAAATTGTCTGTCTGTGTGGGTAGAGTTTTGACGTGGGCTTTGGGCTTTTTTATTTTATATATTTATTTAGATTCTATACTCCAAGGAAGAGAGCTGAGGTATTCCCTGTGTAATACAACCTCTTTAAAAGAAAAGAGCTCTTCCAGTAACAACAGCATACAATATTCACTGTACACATTTAGCACTACTGGCGTCTCCCTGGTTCATGGAAAACGAAAAGCAAATGGATTATTGGTAGAAGCCCAGGCTCTAAAAGGATACGGTACCTAAATCCCACCCCGCTGAGTCCACTTCCCTGGAACTGCTGAACTGTTTTACGGCAGTGGGAAGCTTTGCCCCTAGTGAGGTCCCAAAAGTAACTGCAGCCTTCGCTGCACTGGCAGCACCAGCTGCTCCAATGTTCTGGGCTGTGCACAGGGCCTGGTGGGCTGTGTGCTCCCCGTGATCACAGCTATGGTCCTCACCCTGTGCCAGAATGGTTTAGGAGCTCCATGTGCCACTTGATAACAATGGTGCTTGAGGGACTTTCCCACTGGATCACAGAATGCTGTTCCCAAAACAAACTGACTGGCATGGATCCAAAACTGAGAGAAAGTGAAGAGCTGCACAGAGGGTTCCTTCTTGCTGTTTGTGCACCCATGTGCTTCCAAGGATGACAACAGGAATTAGGCACATCTGGCCAGGGAACAAACAGGCTACAAACTAGTTTATAATCAAACATTATCATCATCAATTTTCTTTTGAGCATTTGAAGCAATCCACTGGAATAGGCAAAAGTTATGACCATGCAGTTGATGCCATTACTTGGATAGAGACATTCTTAGTAAGCAAATAATCTCTGTGTTCACATTTTAGAGCTGCAAATATGATCAGATAGCATGATGTATTGTCATTTCAATAGACAGAGTCAAAAGAGTCTTCTGATCACTGGGGTAATAAGCTTTCTTTCTTTGGTCCAAGGAAACAGGAGGATGGAAAAAATTCTGTGATTTCATAAAGATGTTGTGTGTGCTTGGGTTTTTTTTAATTTTCTGAGATAATTGATGTACTTCAAAAACTAGAGACTGACAGAAACATAGGTCAGTGCTTTTATCCTGTGGTGTCCCATGCTGAGGGACCTATCCTGTCATTCACAGAAAACTAAGCTTTCTTCAGGTACTCTCTGCTGCCTAGGTTAACAAGTTCATGTCTGCTGCATTTACTGCAGAACAGTTTGTGCAGTATCTAATTACCCCACAATGGCTTTTTTCTGTGGCAAAACATTCCAACCTTGACAATTTTTTTTCTGTGGAAGAACACTCCACTTATTATGATTCCAAATACACGAACAGAACCAACATGGACAATAGCAACCTTCAAAATGCATTTGAAAACACTTCAGCAGAAAAGCAATTTTGAAAAAATAGCTTAGAGCTAATAGCTGCAAACTTGCTTCCAGTCCAATGTAATCATAGACATTGGTGGCACATAATCACTTGTCATAATGAAGTCCAGAAATGAGTTTTATCTTGCACCCTCCAGACTGTACTCAGAAGATGTCAGGGAACAGGTACTGCAACTTCTGACTAGTGCTGAGTTTGAGAGGCAGAACTTCAGGCTGCTACCAAGGAGCTGAAATTTGGAAGGATGACTCTCATGTGTTAGTCACACACCTCTGTTGCAGGAAAGCAGCTCACTCTTAAACACACCCTAAAGCCTCACACCACCTTTTCCCATGGATTAGGAGCATAGTTGCAGGTGGGAACACCCTGGCTGCTGAAAGAGCCATCCTGTGGTACTATAGGTACTGCTACTGTGCTGAAAACCCTAGAGCCTGAATGGCTAAAAGTGTTGCAAAACTAATTAATTTATTAAATTAATTTACTGGCTCTTGAAAACATTTATTTCACACCTCAGTATGACTTGAGTGGATACTTGAAGTTTACCAGGAGAATGACTTTAGGAGAGTACCACACAAATACATGTAATTGCTAAATTTTTTACATTCATGTGTTTGTAGTTATGGCTCCCACCTGTTTGGGTCCTTTACATCTGGTTTTCAAGAAGGTAAATTACTAGTTTGCCAAAGACTTTTTTAAATTTACAACTCAGCAAGGGAGGAAGTCATTTAATGAATCCTGAGGGAAAATTTCTTCCTGGTGGTAGCAATTAAAGACACACTGCACACTTGTTGAATCACTAACTTAGCAATATAAGCAGAAATCTAGCAGCAGCAATCAGAGATTGTATTTCTGATGTCTTTTATCTAAATGTACCTTGGAATTTAGTAAAGAAAACTAAAATTTGAAGGAATATATGTCCAAAGGAAGGAGTCCTGCACATGGCATGATTTCTTTATGTTTTGCCATAGCTGGCACATAATTTTGTTAACTTTATTCTTGCTTTATTTCACTGACATTTGTATATGAGGAGGAAAGAACCCATCTGCTCATTTCTTTAGGTATGAATCAAGTTGTTATCACTCTTCTGTGAGCAATGGCTGGGGTATTCCTAGACAATAGGGTATATCTTTGAAAATTCCCTTAGCATTTTTAAGTTTTAGGGGACACCTGAGCATCTACAATGTTTGAGCTAGTACCACTAGGGTGGGTTAGCACTGCTGATGTTCAAGCTACTAGAGTTTCATGTCAATATGTTAAATGTCTTTCAGGCTTTCTCATGCACCTCAGAATGGGTATCAAATCCTGCCCCTGCCATTGCAGGCAATCTGTCATGTAAAAGTTACTTATTTAAAAATATAGATCGATTTCTGTGAAGGACAAATTTTATTTCCCACAGTTTTGCCATTTCCATCTACTTTATTTAATAAAATACAACTATAATTGTGTTGTACTTCAGTCACACATCTTTGGAAGGATTCAAAATTTTCCTCTAAACCACAAATTTATGGGTCTAAGAAATTGCTTACGCTCAGGTCAGCTGGGTAATTTGAACAGCTTAAAAAATTGAAGAAAAATAAATTAGGTCTCCAAGTAAATATGGTATCTGGACTACGTATTTCAAAAAATAAATGAGTCAGTCTCAGTCTGACACTTTCACACACTGACTACCTAGTGGACAATATTCAGGGAAATGCAGACCATTATCTTCGAATTCAGGTATGGCAATTCAGGAGATGCAACAGTTGTTCCAACATGAGCTAACCTGATAAGCCATACATAAAATGGAAGTTGAAAAGAGTAGGAAGTCAGTAAAAGGATTAAGCATTGAAGTTCAAGATGTAGACTTCATTTATGAATATCCCCACATAGATCATGAAGATTCAACTTACACACCTGTCCTGCTGGACCAATAGAGCAATATTGCTTACATGAGATTTCAAAACCAGGTGTTAATATTGGATATTGAACTAACATAAACAGCTTGAAACTCTCTGGATTGTGTGGAATTTAAATCACATAGGACTTGTGCTATGCTGTTAGGCAGAGATCTTCCCCACTTAAACAGTTAATACTTTATGAGGCTCCATAGATGGTTAGTCGTCAATATTTTAAAAGGGCAGGGAGTATGGTGTGCAGTTAGTGTTTCACCCTCCACACCAGTGATAAATATCCAGCATGTAAACTACTGCTGTAGTCTTCAAAGGAATACCAAACAGCTTAAAAACATCCCGTGAAAGGGGAAGAAAGAACAGTCCTCCTTCTGAGTCTTACTTCCATGCCTCTGTGTAAAATGGTGAGTACATGCTGTGAAGGTAAGACTAAGGGAAAGAAATTAGTTTAAGTATTTTTATGTGTTTTGCAACAAATTATGTAACAGAAAGTTTCATTAAAGCAGGAAAGTAATACTCTAACCTATCAATGTCTCTTCAGCAGACTCATTCTCGTGTTTACATTTATTTTGACTTTTCTTTCTTGTTCTGTTTGAAACTCTCTGGTATTTTTTTTACTTTGATATATATATCAGAAAAGTTTCTAGGAACTTTGAGATATCTAAGACAAAATAGTTTGTTCTCTTCTATCCACACTTTCAATGGTGCCAAAATGGAGAAGACATCTATTACCTTGCAAGAACTAAAAATGACTTGACTGAAATCTGGTGTGGTAAAAAAAAAAAAAAAAAGATTTTAAAAAAGTGCAAATTTTCACTGGAACAAAACAAGTTGTTTACACAGCTGGAAGAGGGTTCAGTCCGCTGTCTCAATCTCTTATGCTATATTCTTCTTCATAAAGTAATTCTGTTGAATTCAGCTTTTACCACTACTTTTAAAAAGCCCTTCCAACACCTGTGTGCTCTAATAATGGCTAAGGGATGTCCTCTACCCTTCACCCTCTTCTAAATCCAGTCTATGTTTATTTTTTGCCAGCTTGTGTGGCATTGTAATTTTAATAATATTGCTTTAGCTTAAGCATCTCTTTTCCATTCTTGGTGCAGGTTTCCATCACATAGGAATAGACTTTCATACCTCTTACCAGCCTTTTATTTTCTATACTAAATAATCTAGACTGACATAAAATAAACTCTCCGTTCTTCATCTCATTCTAGTAGCAGAGCTGTGCCCCCATTTCAGTATTGAATAATCTTTGTTTGAAAAGGGTGACTGAATTTGTGCATGGTATTCTCTATGAGAGCTTGTACAGTATCACTAACTCCCAGAAACCTTGCCTCTAATGTTGGTGTCTGTAGTCACCCCTTGGTGAACCAGAGATCTCCATTCTATTTTTCTGTAATTTCCAGGGGATCCGAGCAGGATACTTTTGTCTGTCCTCATCTGCAGTGGTTTGAATCAAGTCTCAGGCACAGAAGTTTGCATTTCCACTGCTGAACTCCATCACATTTCCCTGACTCCATCCCTCAAGATCCAGGCCTCCCCATATGTGACAATGCCTCCCACCTCATGCTGAAGAAGCTTCCCTGTCTGACCATCCAGGAGCCACTCTCGCACAGTCACTCTTGGACCACCCAAGCTGGGATCCAGGCCCCTTTCCAGCTGCACATCCCACCCTCACACAGTCACACCAGGTTTCCTTACTCACTTGACCCCAGATTTCCCATAGCACATTCTCAGCTGTTTCGATCCTTAACACAATTTGATCACGGTACAATAGCAAAATAACAGCTTGAGGTGGAGGCCTCCAAGGAGGGACCCCAAACCAAGGAAGCCCTGGGGGTTTATACCTTTACAGGTAAGAGTGGGAGAGTCTGGAGTCCTTGGCTCCTGCTGTGTCTGTGTGACCAGGCTGTGCCACAGGTCCCCGTACCCTTTGTTATGCAAAGGGTCAGCAGTTCACAGTCTTGCCTGGGGTCCTGCCACCCAGAGCTCAGTCTGCAGCTGCACACAGAGCTGTCTGCATTAAATGTATTCCTCAACAATGCCAGAGGGAAATGGCCTTATGACATGTGTAAACTTTGCAAAAAATCCAGTAATAAAAGACTATGTCAGTGCTGTTCTCTGAAGAACTCCACCAATAACCAACCCTCAACCTCTCCTTTCAATAGTAACCATCTCCCACTGAACTTTCCATAAAACTTATTTACAACTTCCCTTCTTTTCTGTCTTGGCTAACAGATTCCCTTTCAGCAGCATATTCAATAATTTAAACAAAATCCAAGTAGACACAATCTACCTTTGACCTAAAACATTTTCCAGAAAATTGTCTAGAAAATTGTTCATCTTATCCATTACAACTGATCTAGGAGGATTCATCTTTTTTTATTGTTTCATTTTGATTTGGTTTTGTCATATTCTGTTGAGGTCAGATCTACAAATCTGTATTTGCTGGGATCACATTTTCTCCCTCTTGACAGAGACCTCCATTTCACTTTACATCATTTCTGTCTTGATAAAGCTTGTTAAGGAAAAATGTTTCCAGACTTTCAAAGTAAAATTTTATAACAGAGTTTAACTAGTTTCTTTTCTCCCTTTAACCTCACAGACACATTAAACTGATTTTTTAATGTCGTGCCATAAATTTCTGTAATCTCCTTCCTATTATTCTTTTTGTTTTTCCCCAGGATCATGGTTCTGGGAAGAAGGTAAACTGAAGTGTTTGCTGAAGTTCCAAACCAGCCTTTTACCCTGTACCTCAGCCTTTTCTTCTTTTTCTTTCCCTAGCCCAAATCTGTTCATTGATGTTTCCTTAAATACTTTTTCGAAGGCTTTTCTTGACAATTAATATCCTTTGACCTAAGGAACTGTGCTTGAAAGGTCCAGGTTTTTTTTCATTCCATTTGTTTTACTTTTTTTCTTTCTCTTGTTCCCCTCCCCACCATTCTTTGCAGACTCTTTTCTTAGTCCAAATTTCATTTTTGAGGTAACTATTTTCATGCAGTTTACCAAGAGCACCCATTCATGGAGTCTTTTTATTTATCTTCATTTCATAGCATTAGTATTAGTATTAACAGTTTTGGAGAAATTATATGTCCCTTACACATCCAAGCACATTCAAGACAGCTCTGCTGCTTTCCAGACCACTGCTGAGACATTCATACCTTCCTACAGATACTAGTCTGGGTCCTTCTGTGCCATGCTCCAAAGAGTGATAGAGTCTAAACTATACCTCTAGTGCTGAAGGCTTGAGATTTCTGCAAGGGAATGGAGCACATCAATTTTGGATTTTCAGGATCTGAAACATGGCTTAGAGGTTCATTTTTCCCATGCACTTTATTTAATTTAAATGCAAGTAAATCAGAGCCACTTGATAGAAAACTGTAATTCTTTGTATGACAAACATTTTGCCTATTGCCTAGGAGACATTGCTGTATATTCCTGATGGATAGAAGATTGCATATTTGGTAAATTTATACTCATGTTTGTCAGGCAGAGGACTAGGCTTTCAGATGTGAGCATGAGTTGAATATTCTTAGCACAGTACTCAGTCCTGCACAACTTCCAGTTGCATAGGCAAGCAGTCATTCAGTGTTAAATGAGCACTTCCAAGGCAAGTGCTGAAGCATAAGCAAACTTTGCATGTTCATTAGCAAAGAGGACCAGCTGTGAAAATGAGAAATCTATGTGTGAGTGACTGAAATAACTTGACTTTGTTTTCCTTTGACATATGCCTCTGCTGGAGGAAACCCCTCTTGATTCAGTAGAATAATTGATAGAGTAAATTCTCCTTGTCAGGGAATTTAACTCAGGAACCCTGTAAAACATATTTACAACAGATGTCTGAAAAGCAGATTTCTTGTGTCTCTGACATCAGCAGTTAAATATAACAAATGGCTTGCACATCTTCTTATTTATTAAAATGAGATGAGTTTCGTGTCTGTAGTCTCACATAAACATGCTAGAGGCTCATGGAATTTTTCTCCCTGACAGGTCAGCATTTCTTAGCTAACCTGTTTTTAGGTGATGAGAGTAGTTTGCTAAGTTCTGTCAAATGGAAGTGTTACTGTTTAGGGGCTGCAGTGGTGTCAAAAATACCATAGCATGAATAATTGTGAGACAGAGGTATTTCCCAGCCACAGGAGGCTGCAAGTTCAATATGGAATTGCAGTCCTTTAGGCGAGCAACAGTGACAACTTCAAAGCTTTTCTCTTTTGTAGATATAATATGCTCCCTCTCTGAGTGCCATTTAGAAGCTTTATTAAAATGCCACACATGCACTGTTTTATTAATAAAGATCATTTTAGCAGTCTAGTATTCTGAATAGAAAAAGAAAATGAAGCTGACCTATGGTAACTGATGATTAGGCTTAACTAAGAAAGGAGCAAAATATTATAAACTGGTATTCACAAAGCTATTAAAATCTGCATTTAGAATTTTTTTTTTCACTTATTCGTCAGAGTAAGACAAAGAAATGTATGCTTTGGAGGCACAGCTACAGGTGAGAGGGCAAAATCAACCTGACAGATTATCATAAAAAATACTGTTAAATACGATCTTACAGACAGATGCCATTACCTCAGTATTGAACTTTTTTTTTTTTTTTTTTTTTAAACGAGAATTGCTCATTCATAGTGAAGGGAGGCATCAGCTTTTGTCAGACAAGGGTCAGATTTCTGGCATGATGCAAAAAATTCACCTTCTAAAATGTCACTTATATACGTGCACTATTCATCATTGATTTACCAGTGTTTTCCCTGCCAGTTTAAATGCTGTGGTTCCCAAAATCAAAATATCTTGAGATTGAAATGAGAGTTTAAAAGCCCTGACCTAGCCTCTATTGCCTTTGTGCATACAAAGGGTGAGAAATGGCTTTGGACTGGGTATCTCTATGCTCACAAGTAGAAAAACATTCTAGGCAAAATTCAGCGTGGTAAACTTCTGTGCAATTACATTGAGAATCCAGTTGTTCAGATGTTTCAGCCTCATATGCATTTTTAAAATGCGCCTACTCTTAACAGCTAGTCTCAGTCAACTCAAGGACCCAGCATATACAATTTCTGTTGTACCTCTTAGTGTACTTATTTATATTATTTATAAGTGATATTAAATAATTTCTCACTTATGTTCCCACATCCTCCTTTAATTTAAATCATCTAATTAAGGAATAATTTACAAATAAACATAAGGTGACTTGTAATGATTTGCCAAACATTTCTGGTAATGAGCATTCCAGTGAAATGCGTGCTTGTTGAGCACTTTAAAAAAAAAGCACTTAGTGTTTATTTTTCAGTGTCAGACATCTGGTCTTGAGGAATTGTTCAGTTTCTTGATTGTGTAAATTTTTGCTAGGGAGCTTTCCCTGATTGCAGGTGAAATTTCCAGACAAAAGAGGAGGAAAGGAAAAATACATCCTAGGTTATATTGTACAACCTCACCTGTAATTAGAGACCAACTATAGGCAGGTAAGTTAGTAGTTCACTTCCCCTATGTTATAAATGGAACACAGACCAAAACTGTTTTGTCAAAGGTGATTTAGAGGAAAAGCCGGCTTTGTGTGATCTAAATTAACCTCTCTGGGCAGAAATCTTTTTCCATTGACCATAGCAGGCAGCTACAGCTGAGTTAAAAGCACAGATTTAAGTAAGGTGAGCACCACTGAGATTCTGTCAGAGTGAGGTCTTGAACCTTGCCTACAAAGACTGGTCAGCTGTCTGTTCCCCTGCATGGCCAGTCTGTCTGACTTTCCCCTCTCCTGCCCACAGCTCTCTCAAAGACATTCTGAAAAGCTGCAGTTGTTTTTTATGCCAATGTGGAACAAAATTCAAACTTTGAAAATTTTTGCTAAGCGGAACTGCTGTTTTCCAGACGGTCCTATAATGGAAAGCTATGCACCTACGACAAAAAGAGAGAAAAGTGTGAGCCTATCCAGGCTTCAGAATGTGAAGTGCTGCTGTTAAACTGTAGCCACAAGATGAATCATGTACCAGTTTCGTGAAGTATGGGCATGCAGGAGTCTTTGGCAGGTTCACAGCAGTTAAATCTACCTCCTGTAGTTAGTTGTAATGACAAATGGATTTCATCCTCCTGACTATTAAAGATCCAGGCAAACAGTTACCCGTTTTTGCTACCTCACCCACTCACTCTCTGCCTGTCAATGTTTCTTTTTTCCCTCTCCGTTCCTATTCTCACAAATGCTTTAAACTGTGACCAGGCTCTCTGATACAATGAGTCTTTACAGGAAAAACTTCCATGTTTCCAAGCTTAGCCAAGTTTAGCGATTTCTGTTAAGAAAATGGATGGTGGTTCTTCTGTTAGGGAAAAGGACTTTTTATAAACACTTTGTGGATGCTGACACTCATGCCATAAGTACACTTGGAAAAAAAGCAAACCCCACAGTTTTTACTTTCCCTTTCACCTATACTTAAGCTGTACTTGCATTATTCAGTTGCACTTAATTTCCTCACATTTTCTGGTTTTACATGGTCTATTCCTCCTGTGTGGATACCTATTTATCTCTTGATGTAACCTCATCGTGTCTTTGTGTGTAGATGCAGGAAACTATACACAAATTTAAAACCTGGACAATGAGGTCATACAAAACATTCCTTATGGAAAAGAAATAAAAGCCCTTTTCCTGGTTTCCCCATCTTGTCCCCTCCTTTCTGGGTAGGTAGCTGAGGACCAATGCAACTCAGAAGATCCCTTTTTAAGTGCACTGCTGGTGAAGGGCCTTTGAGCTCCTGCCTATCCCAGAAACTTAGGCTCCCACAGACTTCCCCAGGCTGTAATTCTGCCCTTCAACAACACTGGCTTTTTTAGCAGTTCCTGTCTGGCATCCAAGAAAAATGCTCTGGACATCTTCCTTAGATATTAGTAAAGCTAACATGACTGCCAACAGCTGTAATAGACCTACCTGAATCCTGCTAGAATGCAGACAAATTAAAAACATTTCATAAAGGTCCAAAAAAATGTCAGTCAAACCTTAAACGAAAAATCTTAATAGAGTGAATTTCCTTTGAGGAGAATGCAGCTATGACTAGATGCTGGCCAGAAGAAGTAGCCACTCACTATGCTCGAAAAAGCCTCAGTTCTTTTTTAAACAAGATGAGAAAGCCAGCCTATTTTTTTTTTTCTGGCATTGTGGGAAACACACTGTAATAAATACAATATTCCTGAAGTAGAAATAGAGGTAATGTCATTTCATCTTTATTACCAGATACTGAATTCCAGAAAAAAAAATCTCCTTTCCATGAGTTAATATCCCTCCAGTACAGTCACACTCATAGCCTCTGCAGCATATAAAAAAAAAGAACCAAACAACCAATGGGAGAAAATTGATATAAATCTCAGAATTTAGCACCACACTTGGTCTTTAGTTCAGCAGTAGGCAGTAATTGTATTTCTGCTGTAATATTTCACATGCCTTATAAGTCAGTGTTACTCAGCTAATATCAAGAATTGCACCTACTCTGACAATAGAATAAATAAGACAAAGCGAAGCTGTTCATGGAAATCTCCCCCTCTTTCATAGGATTCATATTCACATTCTTCAAACTCTCTTCTAACTTGACTTTCCTTTCTTCTTCCTTCTATGTCCCTGCTTTCCTCCCTGCCTGAATCCCTCATGCAGCCCCATGCAATATGCAGTTCCTGTTGAAGACACTGATATTATTTTTGTCAGACAAGGCTTCACAGTTTTACAGGTCCAAGATCCCTGACTTGCCTATCAAAGCAGTAACTCCTATTAAATGAAATAATTGGTAACTTATGTCAATGACAACAGCTCTTTTCTCTTGCAACACCAAAATTATGAAGCTCCATTTATTAGGTGAGCACAACATCATGACAGTATTACAAGCTTTTATTTCAAAAACATTATTACTATTATTAGATGTTTGTGTGCAGGATTTCATGAGCAACAGTGTAACTTTAGAGAGTTTTGAGGAACTTGGAAAAGATTCTAAACATTCAGGAAAAAAAATTTAGTTCTTCAGAAAGAAGAACTTACAGTCTTAAATTCTCTTTTTTTCATATGGCATTCTATATGTAACTATCTTTTTACACAAAACCAGCTATCTCAGTATGAAATCACATTTTTGCAGTTCAGTCAATCTTGAAATTTTGATAGAGGTAATTTGAGAAGGAAAGTTGTGCAGCTGGTGAGGATAAAAATAAAATGTTTTTGTTTTGCAGGGTTGATCTTGAAACAGTAGCTGGCTAAAGATATGTTCAGCAGCTTGGAGGTTTAGGAAAAAATATAAAAGAAATGGGTTAGCCTGAGGCAAAAGGAGTCAAAGATAGATCATAAATCTCATACTTAACAACTCCTGCTAATTAACATCTCCAAATATACGTATTTACATTGTCAACTTCTTGAAGCAGTGCTTAGGCCTTCAAATGTCTCCATAAACTGCCAAGTAACTGTGTGTCACCTGTATGACAATATCATCATCAAGTTAAACACATTTCCCATGTGGAGAATCGGCCTATTCTTTATATAGGACATTGAATGCAGTTTTTGCTGGGTATGACTAAAAAGTAATAACAAAAATACAAAAGACAGACTGAGATGGAAACTTTCTGTAGCAGTAACACATTCCTTGGAAACTGGTACTACAAGCACAATTTCCCCAAAAAAATTTTGGAAATGCTTTTTGAAAATTAGAGAGCTGCTAGAGTAGATTTGTTTAAAAGGATAGATAAATGCATGCTGTAAATTGCACTTCGAGAAGAGCTATAATGGAAAATGTAACAGATCTGGACCGGATCTGAAAATAAACCATCTTTGTCATGGTGGACATTGAGATACCTGTCTGCAGAACAAATGACAAGGCAAATGTTATCAAGGTAGAAAAAACTTTTAATTGACACAGCATTTGTTATGTGTGAGGTAGCTGCTACAGGACTTTAGAACTGAAAATACAACATTAAGGAAACCCTGTGGGTACCCAGGTAAAGCGTGGAGAAGCCCAGAGGAATTAGCTGGCTTTGCTCCTCCTGTGCTTCCAGCTCTGCCCCAGATCCAGGACTTCATGCCAGCATGGTGCCAGGGTGGCCAAACGCCCTGGCCTCCTGAGTGGCTGGCAAGAAGCAGCACTCACATGATGAGACATGTAAGTGTTCAGGAGGGATAAAAGGAAGATGGAAGGCAGCAAATTTGCTACCAGATTGCAGAAATATGGACAAGAAGAGGAAGGGAACCATGAAAAAGAAAAATTGGAGGGTAACCAACAAACACTGCTAATATTCTGTGTATAAGTTCCTATGCCATCTCTCACTGAGAAGGGTTTGAAATGGAAACATGGAAACAAGTTATAAAATTTGGGTCTGAATCTCTGTTTGTGAACAGGCAGCAAAGAAGGGAGTGAGAAACCTGTGGGATCAAGTAAGACAAAATATCTGCTTGTGGGCTTCTTTTAAGCCAATAGGCCATATAGCACCCAAATTCTGGCATTGTGTACTTTCTTTGACTGAAAACCAAAGTAATATCATCTCAAAGTTAAAGCTCAGTAGCTAAGCAAGAAATGGACAGAATTTGTTCACACTAAGTATGAATTGATACAAGTGTCTAGGAAAGACTGAAGAAGCAGAAGCATAATGTCTCCTGGATCTATCTATATTTGGTTGTGGAGTAGCAGAGGACAAAGATGGTTTGAGAAAAAGAGGAGGGAATTGAAAAGTCAGATAAAGTCAGCCAGGTAATAGAATGTCAAAGGGGGCCAGGTGTTTTTTCATGCTGCATGCAGAAATCCTTTAGTTTTAATGCACAGTATAAAACATTAAAAAAGAAGTTTAATTTCAAAACATACAAACAACAAAAAATCCCCTCCAGCCCTGAGCTGTTACTCAGGATTCATGCTCACTGAAGTCAGTGGGAGTTAGCAGTAAGCAAAGACCTTAGGATTTGGACCAGTGACAATAACTTTGTTGTAGAGCTGCGCACTTACATGTTTTCGTTGCAAAGCAATTTTAACAGTGTAAGTTTTGAGCCCCAGAAGTAAGAGTGGAAACACTGACAGAATATTAACTATAACATCTCCCAGTAGATCTCAGACTTCCTTTTTGTTTTAAGACGACACAAATGTGATAATTCAGTATGTGGGTTGTGGTGTTCATGTTAATTTGCCCTCAGTTAGTATCAGCCCCTCTGCCAGATGTATTTCCATATTTGCTTCAAGAGATATACTACCATTTGAAGTATTATAAAACAGCCCTGTTAACAAAAATAAAAGAGAAAAAAAAGAAAATGGATAAAATATATTAGTGGAAACTACTGCTGTAGGTAGCCCAGCATTTTTTAGCAGAACACTGTTGTGTTTTGGGTTTTTTTAAGAGGTCCAAGGGTGTCATACTGAGGCATAAGATCAGTAGGGGAGATGCACATTTCATAGAGGTACAGACATGAGATACAGTCAAGGATGATTAATCTTACATTCACAATCACATTTGCTGCAGATTATTGATGAGAAGGAAAGGAAGCAAAACTCAGGTCCTATTATTATCAATCTTGAAGACTCTCAGCAGGTAGTTACCAGTGTAGCTTCTTTCACCTCAGCAGGGCTGCCTGGATTTACATCGCTCTGAAACCCAGCCTTTTAATCTCCAAATTTCATTGTGCCACTTCCACCTCAGCAAAGATTAGTAAATGACTGAATCAGGAGTTACCAAAGGGGAATCAGTGTTCCATTTAGAAGCTGAAATGGAAAAGAGCTATCCAAAAAGAGATGCAAAATATGGGATTCCCAGAAGGGACCTCAGAGATAACGGTCCAAATGCCTTCTACATCAAGAGGCAAGAGATAACAACATCCTGATAGAGACAAAATACAGAGATGACTGGCTGCTTAGCAACAAGGTGCTTGAGGTGAACCCCAAAGTACAAATCAAGATGTAGTAAACACCTACCTGTCTTGAAATTGAAAGTACAGGCTGATTTTTAAAAAATGGAAGGACTATTCCTAACCATCTCTTGCTTCCTTCATGAGATTTCCTTTTGGTTTCAGGAGGAAAAATTGGAGACAGTTGAATTGTCAGACCACGAAAGGGAGACAGGAGCTACACAGAGGTCTGCAGCAGACACCTTTCATAATCTGAATTATAAAGGATGTCCTGAAGCTGGTGCCACCCATTTGGGAACAGTTATTTAGCAGCAGGGAGAATAGAATCCTGGATATAGATACAAGATTTGTAGTCTTTGCCTCTGCTCCTGAGAGAAGCAACACGTCTTTTGCTAGGTGAGGCAGCAGAGGAGATCAAAGAGACAAAATATTTTGCAACACTGATATTTGATAATGACTGGAGTGTTCCTTAGTTTGATTTGCGAAGTGTTTTGATTTGTGCACATGTTGACAAAAGCGTGAGAATTGATGATCACTGAGCTTAACCCAGTGAACCCAGTAGATCTTATTTTGGGACTGTTAATCTGATTTTCGTCAATTGGATTACAAACTGTGGAAAGCTACAGTACAGAGTCTCTGAAAGATATTGTGACTTGTTATCTTGAAATACTGCAAATTTGAGAAAGATTCTCTGCTAGAAGCAGGCTGGATGCAAACCATGGTTGAGTGATATTAAAAGCATTTTCCCCACAAAAAAGAAACTTGAATCAAACCTGTTAGGAAGTTTGAAGAAATACTGATAGACACTAGATCTCATGAAGATAATGTAGTATGTACTCTTTTCTTTCTAGATTACTCTTTCTAATGCAGCTTGATTAAAAGAAATCAAAGGAATACATCAAAATAGAGCTGTTCAAAAACACAGAAGCAAAAATGGTGTTAGATATCAAATTTGAGAGTTTGGATGTGGATTTCAGTCAGTTCTTGATAAAAAAAGCCTTGCATTTTTCTTCATTTTCATTCGTACAAGTATTTATTTTGCATATATTTCCTCCTTTTTATAAGCTATTTTAAACTGTTTAAATGACTGTGAGTCTTTTGAAGTTACTATGAAAATAGTAATTTAGCAGGGAAGGAAACGTGAGCACAGGGTAAGTCACAATTTCATAAAATCTAATAGAGTGTCTTCTCTTTTTATGTCTTCGGACTAAGGAGACAGTTCTGACCATAATAGAGAGAGAAAAGGATTTCCCTGAGATTTGATAGCAATTGATACACTTAATAAATTGTGTTTCCTCAGATCTATCACTCCCTGGACTGCATTACTTTATTCTGTCATATCTGATGTTGAATTTTGAAGATGTATAAAGGAATTTGGGTCACATGGGAGACTTTTCATATTTTCAGGCCTTAAAACTTTGTGTATTTTATTTCACATTTGTCTCACATATTTGCCAATCCTGGTTCCTTGCAGTGTTAGGAGACAACTCACCTTAAAATGTAGGATAAGCTCAAACCAACTGCAGGAGAAATTGTTGAGAACCAGGTGCATTTTTAGCTTGGTTTAAACCAAAAGAGAGTCATAGAGAATGAACATCTCTGCTAAGCAAACAGTTTGGCTATATGTGCAGGCTGACCTCTTGACAATTCAGAGGTCTGCTAACTAGAGATGCAAACTCACAGCTGGCAAGGATGTAGTGCATCAGGAGAGGGCTGAGGACGTGGGATTCACAGAGACATTTGTGGGAGCAGTGACACCTGGGCATCCCTTCAGATTTCATGCTTTCAAACCCTGAGGTTCTTTCAAGGATTTTTGTTGCTATGCTGTGTCATGTCAATCAGAGCATTTCATTGTAGTTTGGGACTCTGTGTGTGAAACAAAATCACAGAAAGAGCCCTGCCTGGAAAGGATTATATCCTAAATAGGTTTGAGAATCCGTAAGGGGATTTAAAAAATAATATAAGACAGGGAGGAGAATCTGAGGACTATGATCAGAGCTGCAAGAGCCAAACAAAGTAGTTGAAGGTACCCAGTGAATCACTAATACTATTATTGGGTATTATGGAAAATGTCTCCTCTTTGACTACTTCAGTACAATATTCAAGCAGAAAGTTTGAATTATTTACTTTTTACAACAATAACAAACATACTTGTTCTAACGCCAGCTATGCAATCTGTTTGGGAAAATACACAAATATAATACGTAGCAGATTCTGCAATAATGAACACTCCCTCTTTGTCTGTAGTGGATTAAAAGGATACAGCTTCCAAGAGAGCTGGCTAGAGCAAATGCAACTACAAGATAGGGACAGATTCTCAGACTGGATAAATCATCTACAATTGAAGTCAGTTTAGCTAATTGTACTAGCAGAGTATTTTGACTATTTATTATTTAGAACGAAGATGGTAGAAAAGAAATCAGCTTTGCTTACAAATTGTATCATGGGTGCTTTGCCAATAAACAATACAATCCCTTAAGTATTAGAAATATCCTTTTATCTTGTTGATGTTATAAGACATGGTACTCCTCTCATCAGCAGGCAAACACACATATTGTTTATGAAATGGCATACTGCCTTTAGGCTTGTTATAATCTTATTTTTGCTCATTAAAATGCCAAGGCAGAGCATTTTCAGCTCAAAATCAGTAAAAAACCCACTCTTGTCTGTCCTCAAAATTCACTTGCTTTTGTATCTCTCAGTTTTGAGAAGAAAATCATTAGCCTTCATGCTCACAAAAAGTAAGCACTCCTGTTAGAGCTGGTTCCCTGTTGGCTCTGGATCAGCACAGCTAGCTGGAGCCCAGAAATGCCGCCAGGGGAGCTTACACCCTGGTAACATCCAGTCCTTCAACAATGCTAGTAAACAACTGAAGTATGTTCTGAGAGTTGCTAATACAAATTGAATGTTCCTTGACCCAGAAAATGGACTGTACTCAGGAGAGGAGATGCCATTCATCAAGGCTTCGTTCTCTCCCTTATTTGAAATGCTTTTGGTCTGAGTCCCTTTTGGTAATATCCCCTGCACCTGACATTCTCTCTAGCAAATCTACACAACATCATCTGAGCCACGTGTATTGAAGTCCTTCTTTTATAAATATATGAGAGTCAAATAATTTGGAAATTTGCTCTAAGAAACTGCAAGGAAGAAGAAATGGTTCCTTACAGAAGGTGGATGTTTATCTTGCAGCAGAGTGAAATCTGTTGACAGAGCATTTTCAGTCTGCATACTAAACAAAATAGCTACATTTTATAAGGCTTGCAGGATTCAAAATGGCTTGATGGCTCATTCCAACTCTGTTAATACCCTATGTTACTGTAGTAGATCTAATGAAGTTGTTAACACCAGTGTAAAGAAAGGGATAGAGAACAGCAAGCAGTATTTCTTTTGTTTATTGCTAGCACAGTAACAATATAGCAAACAACTGATGTCTGAAAATGAGGGCTTGCTTATGTGGTCAGTCAGTGAATTAGGGTTGGTAACTCGTTCATTTCTCCCAGAGTGGGAATGTACAGAGCCAATCTCCCCATTGGCCCCACACTGCACAGGAGCCTCTCCTGCTGGCAGGGATGGTTCACAGTGACCGAGAAGGCACCAAGACCAAGCACGTTGGGAAATAACCTGGTGTGTGCATGCTGGGAGCTCAGCAGCCCCTGCTTCCTTCTTCCCATCCGCTTCTACCCAGCCCTGCTGACAGCTAATGTAGACAAGCTGGAGAATCAAGGGGAAAATTGTTCCTGGATATCAGGGAGCACTTAGGAGCCTGAATAAAGTACTCTGCAGGGTGGGTGCATATCTTTGTAATTGCAAAGCTAGGGATTATAAAACAGCTCAAATCACATCTTTCCGATTTTCAGGGGAACTTCTTAAATGAAAATTATTGAAAAGCATTGGGTGCTTCCAACGATTACATCAAATAAAGTCCTGGTGAGGGCAGGTGCAATTCCCATTCACAGCAAAAGCAGTGGCACGTAGCTAGCACTAGGAATGAATTTCAATAGCTGTTCTTTTGCTGCCTCCTGTTTTCTGCTTATAGCAGCTAAAGGGTTGTAGTATAGGGGAGTTAGGAATGGAGGAGTGCTGATAACAGAGTTTCCAGATCCCTTGAAGCTTGAACGTTCAGTGACTTGGAGGAAAATTGACATTTTGCTGCAAGATACAGAAAAAAAGGTTAATCAAGCTCTGAGGCTGAGCTATTGCACTTATCTCTACCTTGCCTGTGGGGTTAGTATGTGCAGTTACTGAGAGTCTGTGTGACTGATAAAAAGCCTTTAACTAGAAACAAAAATTTTTCAAACCACAGGAACATCCTGGCTTTAATATCAAGGATTCATGTTTCTGAAGTGTCAACATTGTGAAGTCTCGTGATGCTACCACAAGTCTAGAAAACCTCCTCTGCTTCTGGGAATGCTATTTTTATTTAAATGAAAGCTAAATTGCAGCCTTGCTTACAGTGGAGATAATGTGAATGTCTTAGGAGATTTATTTCAAATATGTTTCTTAAAGCATTTTTGTGCTTGGTTTTGGGGTTTTTTCAGTCTCAATACATGATTTTTCACTGAAGAGTTGAAGTATTGAGTGTAGAACAACCCTAGCTGCAGGGGTTTTTTCCAAAGTTTTGTAATGTTTTTCATAAGGTTTAACTTTGAAATCATTCACTCTGCAGAAATAAAGTATAAATAATAAAGTTTGCATACATTCCCCTCTATTGAAAGATTTGATTCCCACCTCAGGTAAATGCTATAGCAGCTGTATTAGGAGCTGTGGCATCGCAACTGCATTAACTCAGTTTACAGCAGACCAAAATCAGAGAGGTATTACATACCTGTATTTAATTACATTTGAAATCTTGCAATAAGAGAACAGGGATAATCCCCAGCAAATTTCAAAATGAGGAGACGGTAATATTTAAGTAAGGGAAGTGATGTTTACTCAACTGCAGCCTAATAATTACTTAAGCTTTTATGGTTTTATAGTTTATACGATATGTATGACAACCAGCCCTTGCCCTTGCTTGGGCCAACTTTTCCTAAGTAAACAATCACATACCATTACCCTATTTCAAATTCTTTTGTGAGCCTAATATGAGAAAGGAAAATTGGATCTGATTTTAAAACCTGATGCCAGTCTTCTATATCCCTGTATACTCTCTCACACACATGAAGGGCACAAAACATGCTGATCGGAGAGGTATTTTTAACAGTAAAAGTGTGTAATTAGTTGTGCAAAATGCTAAATGTTGCCAATATTCTTCATTTTCTCAGAATCACTTCTGTACACATATAACCTATTTGGGTTGTAATAGTCCCAGACTTCCACTGGTGTTTAAGGTATTCAATGCAAGCCAAACATGTAGGTGTCTTCCAGTCTGAATGCAAATGGGCATGAAATCTGTGTTTGGCTAATGACAAGGATGCCCATCTTGTCTGGGAATTATTGAACCACATAATGGTTCTCAGAGAATTTCAGACAGGACTATCAGCCTTGTGCAGAGATGCCTGCCAAATCTGTGAAGGTAACTTTCTCAACTCATTCTTGGATATGTGTCCTCTGAGCATTCTGGGAGGGAATGCACAGAATATGCACAGTTTCATGCTCACTTTAGCGTTTACACATATGTTTGGGCATGTATGGCCTGAATTCTGGACTGTTCTTCTTTGGAAAACTTGACTTTTCTGCTTGGGGGAGGAAAGGCTGCGGGTAGATTCCTCAACTGGTAAATGGCTGTGCACAGGAGAATGGGATAAGGATACTAAATGCAAAGCTTCTTAAAATGTACAGCATACATGGTCCAAACTAACACAACTGTTGTTTCACGATAAAACAAATGTTGTATTGCACAGCTTAGGTTTCCTTCTCTGGCAGGAGCAGCATTTTGAAATTTAATTAGCTTCATGTGGCACTGTAGAAATGGATGGCAAATCAATAATGGATGCCATTTCAGTCACCTTGTGGTGTTGTAATTCTCTGTGTTTTGCCACACTAATTAGGTCTGACTTCAGTGAGAAACGTTTCAGGAGCAAGGGGGTGAATTATTGCTGAGTTCCTGGCTGTCACTGGGGAGATGAGGTAACCTCAGAACTGAATAACCTCAGTGATTTCAAGAGCCGGTAACTTAACATCCAAGAGGAAGAGAGAAGATCTCACATTCTGATGGTGCAGTTTACAGTGAGTTTGGGGCTCAATCAGTCCACATCTTAGGCTTCAGATGAAAGAGCATCAGAAACCATAAATTGCACTTACCTCATAGGTGGCATTTAATTATTTAATTGCTCTTATTTTCACATTCCCCTAGAGACTGAGAGTTTCTTGCAAATACGTATTTCCTTCATTTGGATCCAGGGCTCCTCACCTGAACCCAGAGTGATTTGTGGGTGAGATAGGTGCCTGTGGGATGGGCCCCAGGCTCTGATGCCTCCCTACTCCCAAAGTCACTGTGGGAAAACAGCTCAGGAAGTAGAATTCAATTTACTTTCATGTAGCAAACCCAAACATTGTTAACTGGAGGCAATGGCAGTTCCTTGTCCATTTATTTGAGTCTGGGATTTTATTGTGAAATATTGGGTAGAGCGCTGGTGTCTCCTTCTCCAGGAAAAAGCTGTTTGTTTCTGAAGGTGGAAGAGAGCCTTCCCCCAGAGTGTCTTGACTCTTCTCTCCAACAGCATGCTGTCAGCCACATCATAAAGAAAACGGATGGATCAGGAACAGAATCTAGGGAGAGCAAGTACTCTGAGGCCGCTAAGTCAGTGTGACGTACCAGTTCTATGCTTTTTTGGGAAAGCATGTGAACTCCTTCCCTTTATATTAGTGTGAATTATGAGTCCAAATAATCATTGCTTCTAACATAAACAGTTTCTAATATAAACCATTCCTGCTGGTTACCACAGACAGCCTGGGCGGCATGGAAAATTTCAGTTCTTACATCACAGTTGCCCAGAGAATAGCAATGGTGATTGAAATTATTTTGCAGTGGTTTGAATAATGCTGAGTGAAAGGTGATACAGAATTATTGCACTGCAGAGAGGGCAAACACGAAGCAGACTCAGAGCTGGCTTTCCTTTTACCTGGCCTCTCCTTGTGGGATGTTGGAGCTGACAAACCCTCTAATTCGTGTGGCTAATAGCCTAATCGTTTCTGTGCCTCACCCGGTGCCCTTTGCAGCCTTATACAAAACTGGGCAGGAGGATGAAGGATGAGAGGACGGCTGATATGGCACAGCAGAGTTTACAGATAAAGAGTTTGAGTTAATAACTCTAAGTTAGTAATATAAGTTAGTAATACCTTAGTGTGGTGCTTGATAGTCTGACAATAAACATACAGTACAATAAACAAGAACACATGTGAATGTGTGTTAACTTGTATTAATTAATGCATTAACTATCAATTGGCCAGCTAATTACACTCTTACTGCTGTTAAGAGTTCTTTCCTTAAAAAAAAATAAATAAAAGTAGAATTTCATAGTCAAAGCTAACCAAATGCATGTAATCTTTGTTTCTGCCAAATTCAAGAAATTTAAGTATATCAAATATATTTACTGAATGCAGTTGTCATGTACCACCATTTAACAGCTGTTCCTGTAATGGCTTAACAGACTACTTAAGTACTATTAGAGGGTGAATAATACTCTAAATTCCCTTATCCTTGAATACAAAGAATGTATTCTCCAATGCATACAACTTTCAGCAATGCTTCTTTGCTGTCATACCTGCAAATAAAGACCAAAAGAAGCATTCATTAGGGCTATCAAATTTATTGTCCATCAGAAAATGTATGTAGGGTAGGTTGTTTTGTGATTGGGACCTCTTTTTTTGCTCAGAAATTGCTGGTTAACTTCTAAAGTCAATTTTATTGTTCAGGTGGTTCAAGGCCTGACAGTAGCTCCCAGGTTCACTTGGCAACAACACACCCCAAAACCAGGAACCTTGCATTGTTTTTGAAGTAGAAAAAAATAGTAATTATAACTGGTTTATTTGTTGCAGCTGCAGAAACTGAAACGATCCCTCTCCTTCAAGACTAAAGGCTTGCGGAGTAAAAGTGCAGACAATTTCTTCCAGAGGACTAATAGTGATGTGAAATTGCAAGTAGACTTGATGCCTGAGGTGAGCACAAGCACTGGGCAGCTCCCCCACTCAGAGACCCAGGCGTCTTCACCCACCAGAGCCCAGCAGCTGCCAGAAAACAACAAGACTCACATCTTCCAGGAACACATCTTCAAAAAACCAACCTTCTGTGATGTCTGCAACCATATGATTGTTGGTAAGAAACATTTTTTTAAAAATCTCTTTGTGTGTCCATGCTAGAACTTGCAGGATGACCTTTCTCTAACTTCTGTGAGCCCAGATGTCTACTTGAGAATATTCATGCAGAGAGGTTCTGGACTTATGCCGTATCTGCCACAGGCTAACACAAGTTCTATATTTGTTGACAGATATCTTTCCTTGTAGACACATATTTTTATCACAAATTACAGGTGAGGGATTCAGCTGGAATCAAACTCCTCTGTCATTCAGCTTATATTGAGCACCAAGCACAAGTTCTGTTGTATGCTACACTAGAAGCAGCAGAAATCCATATTGCTAATATGTCCACTATCCTCACTCTTTTCCACAGCAGTAATTTTAACTCTCTCGCTCCTCGTGTCTGCCCTCAAACCCTGCATTGCCCCCAGTTCCCTTTCACTGTGGTGACCATACCTACCTATGGATGCTAAAAAGCCTTAGCAGAGAAGTTTTCAGCTCTCAGCAGCAGTTTGTGAGAGCTTTGTTCTTTCTCATGCGAAACTATGCAAAACATGATAAAGTTTTCTGTAAACAGACTTTGCTAATCTTGCACCTGCGAATATAATTAGAATTGTTGTGATACCGACTAGAGAAATGAATGATGTGTGAATTGACAAATCACCCTGATAGGTAGGTAGTTAGAGGTCCAATACCTCTTGCCTTTTAGGAAAACACTAAAAGAACTAAACACATAAAAACCCGTCTTTTATTAATTAAATAATTCATTCGTTTCTGCTGACCACACTCGTGTCTCTGAGTCCTTCATTNNGGGGGGGGCATGTTGGCTGTCTAGGATGCATATTTTGGGACACTTGGTCAAAACCCAAATATAACAGCTGAATTTACACTGCAGACTTTCTTGGGATTCTTCTACCTGATCCCTGCTCTGCACAAAACCTCATACTAACTTCATATCTTTGAAAGACAGGCCTCTCTGCTCCCTGCAACTGTCCATGAGTATGTAAGTTCCTGCCTGGGACTGACTGACTGACAGTCACAGAGGAGCTAATTTTGTTACTGTCTTTAGTGTGCAGAAGAAAACTCCATGATGAGCCCTGCTTGTAAGGTAATTTTCAGTGCAGTGTGACGATCTAAAAAGTCAGAATTCATGCACATAACCTATGGGGCTGTGCAAGGAGATGTCAAGAGAGAAGTGCAAGTGCCTGGAGGTGTAGAACGTGCATGGCCACCACAGTGGGAAGCTGCAGTAGTTGCTATTCAGAAATCTGATCTTAGAAACTCACATCCTCGTGGCTAGTGTTGTGCACATGATTTGGTCTTCTTGCTTACTTACCATCTACTTGTCACAGCATGGTAGAGCAGGAATAAATTCAGTGGCAGTTTGCCAATGTGAAAGTGAGTGACACAATATCCAAGCTTTTAGGCGGGATGAGGAGTTAAACACTGATTTAGCTTCATGTAGAAGTAGTACAGGTCTCTGGGTACAAAATATTGCCTTTAATTTCTATAGCCTACTGTAAGAAACTTATGTCCCTTGGCATGGAAGTCATTGCCTTTTAGGTAACAGTATGGTAAGTTCTTGAAAGATGCTAAACAGACTGCTCAACATTTTTCAGATGAGGGTGCTTGGTGTTCCCCACTTGTGTGCAGAATTTGTGTTCTTTGGAAAAGGCAGCTGTCTACAGAACATTAAATCTGATGCAAGACAATCTTGCTTCCACAAATTAACTTATATTCTCACTGCACCACAGCTGTACTGAATACAAGGAAACTGAGGAATTTTAATCCCAAATTTTTCATGTCATTTTCCAGTCTTTTAAGGTTTTTTTTTTTCTGCTTGAAGTGGTAAAATAAATGAAAGAGAGAAGCAGTAAAGTATCAGTATCAGAAAAGTTCACAGTCCAGAGATTGACAGGAAGTCTGGAAAAGTAGTTAGTTGAAATAACTGTATATATGGAAAAAAGCCCAGGATTTGTCTCCTTCAGTAATTTGGATGGATGTTCTATCAAAGCTTATTTTCACAAATATATACTGCAAATATAAGTTCTTTGAATTTCTGGCAGCTTCTTGTGAAGTTGTATGGAGATTAATATCATCACAAATCTGCATGACTCAGCAGTAGTGTTTCAAAATACTGCAGCTCATGACGAATTATTGCTGGCAGCAAACTTTGGAGAGAGTAAATCCAGTTCATAAACACCCGTGCCCTTCTCCTTTGCTGGGCAATCTGTGTCAGCCTGGAATAGGAAAGTCCTGAAGCACAGCCCTAAGCTTCAAAACATCATCTTTAACCCCCGGTGCTTTCTGAAATTTTTTCTGTTCTCTCCTCTGAGGGCTTAGCTTTTCTGTTCTGTATCTCAGCCACTTCATTAGCTCAAGAAACCTTCTATAATTGCTGAAGAAACTAATGTGACCTATTTTGTCTGGTAGCAGTCTGAGTCAGGTGAATTGCTCTGACCTCCTCCAGCTCATCTTTGCTTGGAGGTAAGGCAGAAAAGATGTTGAGAGTTTTACCTTGTAATGCCTTAGAGTATAGATGCCCTGATTTTCATAGACAAACATCTTCTCTATTCCTGCAATCTTCTCTCTTTGATCCTTACTGCAGTCATGTGTGGTTTTGCCATATTGTATTTTAAGCAGCATGGTAGATCTAGATATTACTGTTTGCTGTTCAGTTAATCCATATAAGTTGTGGAACTGTTGATTATAGGAATAGTGAAGCAAAACAGGCAGCTTTCAGGAAACCCTGTCAAGCCTGCTCCCAAAGACAGACTGAAAAAGCCTCACTTCTGTTCAGGGACTCTGAATTTATGCTTGAAATGTGGAGCCTATTTGTTCTCTCTATTTGCATTTTTCACAGGCAGTGACATTTAAGAGTAATGAGTCTATGACTCTAAATTCCTCATTGATGAGAATAAAGGCAAAGGCAGATACATGTTTTGAAGACTGGAGGAAAGAGTCCAGGAAAATTGTGCCTTTACTTTAGATGGTTTCAATTTTGCCACCAAGAATGACTCCAAGTTCACCTTAAATGGCTCTCTGATCTACGAACTAAGCAGCTCTGTTTGGTACACGGCAGTGTAATGAACAGTGCACAGCATGAATGTGCAGCGACTGCTGCAGTCTCACTCGTGTGGCAGAATCTCTCTGTAGCTTCAGAGTGAACAGGACACTTGGAGCAGAGGCATCAGGTTCCCTGTGCTGCTCTTTTCACAGCAAAATTAAAGAATTTGAAACGTTATCTTACTACAAAAAAATACGTGCACCATCCCTCTTTGATTCCTGGGCACTATGAGCCAAATATTGCCTTTGGGACGCAGTATAATCCGTGTATATATATATCAGTAAACTTACTCTTTCATATGTTTTTCATGCATCCTGGTGTGCAATGCACCATATTCAAAAGAAAATCCATTTATTGATTTGATTTCAAAAAAGAAAAAAATTATATTAATAGTGTGCTTCATACCTCACTTTAAAGGCAGGAGTCGGAGTGTTCCCACTAATTTTACTAGACTGGGACTCAAGTTCCACCTCAGTAAACAGAAGAAAAATTTGATACAGAAGCAGTAATGTTCTGTCAAATTAAATAATGGAGGAAATTCCACATTTGAGGGAGCTTTGAAGAGTGCATGCAGAATCTATTTTACAGCATCTAATACTCCAATAAAATCATCAGTTCTAAAAATGAATTCAACAGTAATAATTCACATAATTTCAGACCAAATCAATAGTGTGTTGGAGCAGGCTCTGTACTCCTCTCTCCCACTCACTGTTTTGCTGCTGTGAGTGCCTAGCATAGGTTACTTTAGGACTGAGGTTTCAGCTCCATGGAAGGCTACGTATTTTCCTAAACACATCCCCCCTTGAACATCCTCTCACAGTATGTCTCTTAGCGAACCATCAATTTGCTGGTTTTAGTAGTAGTATTTATTACTATTTTAATGTCTAAGTCCAGCAAGGGAAAATTTTGAAAATCAAAGTGTCTTGTGGAATGTATTACTAGATCATCATTTAGGAGACACTGGTTTTATGGGGTTTTTATTTCACATCACAGTGAAAAGAAAACCAAGTCAGAATACCTCTGAGTTTGCTTCATGTTATCTACCATCTTCTGTGTTTAGCAAGAATGTGGTAAGCTTTGGAAATGGCAAATTAGGGGAGGAAAACTGCCTGGCACCAGCAAAGATAGATACTGTTAAATTAATGTTGCATCAGATTGTGGTCTTAAACTATGCTGATCAGAAGCAAGTCCTTACTCTTCTTCAGTCTCTGGTGTGTCATCAATCATCTCTCTGACACTTCACTGTTGAAGAAAACATGATGTCAGTACTCTATAGTTGAAAAACATTGTGTATTTTTTAAGAAAAACCTCCATCTGTAGACTTCTCAACGTTTTACTCATTTGCAGATCATTTCCTGTGCTGATTCACATGGAAAAAATGTTATTTTCCACATATTCCAAGCATATTACATGTAATTAATGTATTCCCATCTAAGTCAAATATAAGTAATGCAGCAAAAAAGTAAGGCACTTTGCTTTTAAAACATATTACTTTAAAGTCAATCTTTTAAAGCTGTGTTTTAAAGAAATAGTTGCTCATTTATAACATCACATGTTTCTTCATGTTTCTGAAGTGTACTCAGCTGTTTCACTCCATTCTTAACCTTAACTATGGCAGAGAATTTTAACCAAACACCTGTTTTTTTTGGCATACCTGTCAGAGCATGTTTACCTGGAATAAACTTGCAGAAAGACCAGAAAAAACTGTGGTCTGCGATGTCCGATAGTAGTCAAAACCAGGTCCTTCTGGATCATGCCACCCCTGGCTTAGGTACCTGAGATATACACATTTATAGATGTTCTCAGGGGAATCAGGTCTGGATGCAGATTCTCTGGACCTTTGCAGCTCTGGAGGTAAATATCTCAGTACCTACCTTCTCAGGGAACTAACCAGATTCCTGGTTAGAAAAACCTGTGGAAAACAAATAAGCAAGTAATAAAGATAAAACCAAAATATAGCTGTAGCATAGTTTCCTTTCAGTCTATTAATCAATAGTGCTTAAGCAGTAAAATTGTGTTATCCCTTCAGTATTGACTCACTCCTACCACCGTCTGTTCTGGTTTAGCCAGTCATTCTGGAGTTTCAGACAGCCAAAAAAGTACCATGAATAATTCTTCCTCACTTCATCTTTTAAAAGCAGCCTGTATTTCTTTATTTCTCTGTGCAATTGTGGCCACTAGAACTTTCAACCACTTTTATCACCAAAGCTGTGTTGTAACATCCTCTGGAAAGTTAGGCTCTAAGTTGATAAATTGGCAAGCTTTTCAAATGCAGGAATAAAGGAAAGAAAGAGGTCTGGATTGAAGCCATGGTTCCCCTTTTCTACTAGATCCTGCATTTGAGCTTCTTCTCTTAGACTATCAGTAACTGCGACTAATAAGTACTGGAAAAACTCCATGGTTAGAGGAAGTGTTTATATAACTGTAATTTATGTGGATGTTTATTAAATATAGAAAAATTTCACAGGAACTATGACACAGTGCTTTCTGCCTCCAGTCTGATCAGCTCACTCCTAAAAAATATGCTTGACTTTTTTTAAGCTTGCTGCCACACTTCATTAAGTAGGCATTCTGGTTTGGTCCAAAGCTGCCTATATCCAGCATTATCCAGGTAGACAAAGGTGCAGTAAACAGTCACAGATTGATCACCACTTCTTGGCATCTAGACAAAGTAGAAGTACTCTTGGAAGCATGACTGTAACTGACTTTTTCCAAGGCTATGGTAGTTTGGAAGACTTTTTGGACAGACATCTTGGGAAAACCAAAAAGAAAAAAGGCATTTTTGTTTGTCTTGTAGGAGGAAGGAAAAAATAATACTATTCATTCAGTCCTCCCCTCCGCTCTTCCCAGTCTCTCTAGTATCTCCCAACACAGATGACCTTGAGGGAAGAGATTTCTGTTTCCACTTCATCAGTACAGGAGTTGTCCCCTGTAGAGAAGGGTAAAGAGCTTCCAGCGAGGAGGACATACCCCTGGAGCAGGATTTGTGTAGTCACAGCCAAGCCTTCCGACATCTATTCTCCAGATGACACACTATTACTATTAGAGTATAAATTTGTGTGTGAATGGTGTTTGTTATTAAGACTTTTTGTATGGAAAGAACCTTTCAAAAGCAGACTCCTTTTGTTTTAATTGTGAGGAAAAATCATGAAATCATGCTTGACCAATCTGATTGTCTTCTATGATGGCATGACTGGCTGGGTAGATGAGGAGAGAGTGGTGGATGTTGACTACCTTGACTTCAGCAAGGCTTTTGACATTGTCTCCCATAACATCCTCATAGTCAAACTCAGGAAGTGTTAGATGAGTGGACATTGGTGTGGATTGAGAACTGGTTGAACGGCAGAGACAGAAAGTCTAGTTGAACACTCATTGCTAGTGGTGTTCCCCAGGGATTGGTACCAGGTCCAGCCCTGTGCAACTTATTCATCAATGACCTGGATGAAGCGGCTGATGCATCCTCAGCAAGCTCAGTAGCATTACAAAAACAGGAGGAGTGGCCAATACCCCGGAGTCCTGTGCTGCCATCCAGTGAGACCCAGACAGCCTGGAGAGTTGTACAGAGGGGAAGCTCCAGAAATTCAACAAAGGCAGATGCAAGGTCCTGCATCTGGGGAGGAATAATCCCAGACAACAGTACAGGCTGGGAGCTGACCTGCTGGAAAGCAGCTCTGCGGAGAAGGATCTGTAGGTCCCAGTGGACAACAAGCTGTCCCTGAGCCACCAGTGCCCTTGTGACCAAGAAGGCCAATGGTATCTTGGGATGCATTAGGAAGAGCATTGCCAAGAGCTCAAGAGAGGTCATCGTGCTCCTCTACTCAGCCCTGGTGAGGCCACATCTGGAGTGCTGTGTCCAGTTCTGGGCTCCTTGGGCAAGACACACATGGAGCTCCTGGAGCAGGTCCAGCGGAGGGCTACAAAGATGATTGGGGGCCTGAAGCACCTCACTTAGAGGACAGGCTAGGGGAGATGTGTCTGTTCAGCCTGGAGTAAAGAAAACTGAGAGGGGACCTCATCAATGCCTGTAAGTACCTGAAGGAGGGGTTTCGAGTGGATGAAGCCAGGCTCAGCGGTGCCCAGGGAGAGGACAAGGGACAACAGGCACAAACTGAAACAGGAAGATCTATCTGAAGATGAGGAAGAACTTCTTTACTGTGAGAGTTACAGAGCACTGGAACAGGTTGTCCAGAGAGGTTGTGGAGTTTCATATTAAAGAGATATTCAAAGCCCAGCTGCCCATTATCCTGTGCAACCTGCTCTAGTAGAACCTGATTCAGCAGGGGATTGGACTAGATGATGTCCCGATGTCACTTCCAATCCCAGTGGCTCTGTAATTCATTGAAAAAGGGCCATTTTGTAATCTTTTCAATAACTGCTACCAAGTGCCATCCCATGTATTAATTACTAAATGATCTACAATCCCTATCTCTACCTCCTCCTTCCCTGCACTAAATTTACTCCTGGATTTAGGAGACTTCATTTCATTGACGACAATGAATGACTCTGGGCACCTAAATCTTCTAGTGCTTTTCAGAGCCAGTGTGAGAGAGAATTGCTTAAGTCATCTTTCTCTGCTGTACTGAGGCTTAGGGTAAACAAAAACATTGTGTATTTTTAACATACATCTGCTAAAAATTGGTGTAAAATAATCATTTTACCCTATTAGATTGAAATTAAACCTGGCTTTTCCTACAATCTCTTTTTTGAGTTAATAAGTCTCCATAAGCATCGACCTTTCCACTTCTGAGTGAAGCCCTGTAAGAAGGGCTAAACAAAAGCCTTCTGGAAATGTTAAGTACTACATTACCCAAACTGTACAGTATGCATTTAACTGTTGTAGACCAGTCGGGTATAGGTAATATCATCTGGACTCTCCAAAATTTTTAAACAGTGGATAGTTTGTCTGTGTCCTGGTTTGAGATAAATTTGGAGGAATGTCCGAAATGAACGTCCTCTGATAGAAGGCAGGTTTCAGCAGCCCTTCCCCCACCAGGTTCTGAAAGAATTTTTCTTGGAGGATAGTAGAAAAAAAAGTTATTTATTTAACAAGCAGGGGGCACACAGGCACCAAAAGAAATAGAATGAATAATGTTAAATAATAAAACCTCTTGCTGTGAAGAAAACCTGGGTATTTTCAGAGTTCTTTGTAGGTGATGGCTCTGCTGTCTGCGGCACTGAGGTACGGCTTGGGTCCCCCCTGCCGGGCCAAGGAGTAAGGCCTCCCGGTGATCTTCTGGTGTTGCTGAACAGTCCAGAAGAGAAGAAGAAGCCAAAGTCACAGGAAACTCCTTTTTCCTCAGCTAATGAATGAGAAGTTAGCTAAAAAGCAAGAGAATGCAACCCTCTTCCCTGCTGCAGAGAGCCGAGAGCTGAAGAGAAGTGAGCAAGTTATCTGTGTTTTTGAACACAGCTGCCGAAGGAATTCCACCGCCTTCCCTCACCTCTCTCTTGGGTCTGCCTTAAAGACACAGAAAGGCACAGGATTCATGTCTGGGCATAGAGCAAGTGATAGGGGATACAGCATCATAAAGTCACCCCAAGACAGTCTGTTAAAATAAACTGGGAACAAACTGTTAAAATAAACTGGGAACAAAGATGTAAAGACATAGAAACACATATGTTATGTGCAGTATAGGTGTGCTCCATCTACTTCTATTTTTGATAAACATGACAAAAACTACCCAATTCGTACAGCCCCACATTTGTAGAGAAGTTACAGGGGACCACACATTATCCCTGCATTAAATTTTTTTTTCTTTGTTAACAAAGAGTTAAACATACTTTAAAGCAAATATTGAAAGGCAAATATTTAGTTTGTTTATCCTCTGGGAGGGCTTCCTCCTCTGAGATGAGGCAAGAATGTTATCAGTAAATTGGATAATCAGGAACTGCTTAGCTGAGAAAAGAGGGTGGAAATATATTTTAAATTCTAATTTGTCCTTGAACAGCATCAAACATGTTTCACATTTGTTACTAGATAATTTTCAAGCTCATTTTAATTTGGGGGAAATTGCTATTAATATGAAACTGCAGTTAATCCTCAGTCAAAAGAGACTTTAAAAAATGTTGACCAACATTTGCTGTTTAATTAGATGGAAAACAATAACAATTTCTAGAACATCTACAATTAGTATTTTAATGTGATGTTAGCCGTGGTGATTTTTAACCAAAAAGTACATTAAAAACCACCAAACACCCTACTCAGATTAATGAGTAGGCTCCTGGTACCATTGCTCCTGGTATCAGCTCTAGTGAAGAACATAAGCTCAAGGTTTTTTAAAGGCCAAGGGATGAAGCAGAATGCAAGTGGGGTTTTTATGTGCTGCTACATGCTTTTCCAGAGATCACATGGGACATCGGGTGTTTACAGATAAGCAAATAAATTGCATCTTCTTTAAAGCTGACCTTCTTGTAAAAACATTATTTTTCTCTTTATAGTCCTTGTCTACCATAGTGTCACCGTTATGTGGATAACTACAATGCTGAATAGCTGACAAAAGCATTATCTAGAAGCAAAATTATTAGGAGAGTTACCTTACTATGAGTTGCAGAAGTCTTAAAATGAGGCACTTAACAGAAATGCTTTTGCAAGAAATAGAGCACTGCCATCATGTAGAGTAAAATGCCTACCCACGTTTGCTTGTTGCTGTCCTTAATATAGAAGGATGTCTCAGAGAGCAGTGATCCTTGTGGCTCACATGGATCATCGCATGTTTTTCTGCTTTGGTAAGAGGAGTGCAAGTAACTGCAACTTCACCAATGCTCTTCTCTGAACTGCTGAAATTTTAGTTTTCCAGGTATACACAATTCTGAAGACTTGCTCAGTTAAAAATGACATCCAGTTGAATATTGTGATTTCATTGTAGTTTCCTTTATAACATGGAGGGAGTGATCTGTGTCCATCTGCACATCTGCTTAGAGTGGCAAGGTGAGATGTTGTCTGTCTTGCAGTGTTTATTACACTGTAATAAATTCCAAGGTGGACAGCATCTGGGTACCACGTTTTATCAAAGAAAAAATGACATTACAGATTTTACCCTACTTATTTTTTTCTCACACTAACTCCCTCCCTCCCCACCAGCCTTTCATTCCCTAAGTCTCCCCTTCCCTGCAGGGGTGGGTCACTACTAATGGTGTTGGGCAGAAAGTCATGTTTTTTCCTGCTGTGATGCTGCTTGCAGTTGCCCATCTCAGGCACAGTCCCTGGGCATCCCCTGGCACTGATGTCCATCACTAGATGTCCATCACTGATGTGCAACATTGATGTCCATGCCTTCCTCATCTTCAGGATCTTCCTTGCATTTCCCAGACCCCTCCCCAGACCAGGATCTTCACCTTCTTCTTTGGCCCCCTTTTGCTTTCCGAGACCACTTCTTCCTTTCAGGAACTCATCTCTTGGCACCAAATCTTCTTTCTGGAAATGAAGCTTCCAGTTCCGCCAGTCTAAATAATGTATGTGCATAACAGCACATGATCAGCCTTTTAACTAGTGCTCTGGCCTCCTGTCTCTTTATTAATTGGGGGATTTGGGATGCACTGCTTTTGTTTACTCAAAGTGTTATCAACATTTCCAGCAGCCAATAGTGGTTGCAGCTTGCAAGTAGCAGCCTCTTGTCTGAGAGTTCAGGATTTCAGTTTCAGGGGTTCAGTTTCACACATTCACCCACGCACTTACACAGCAATTACCTGCTGCCTGTTCCTGCTCACCATGTCAGCTGTCCTTTACCTGTGACAGCTCCTAAATCTTAATACCTGTATTGACATTCAGCTGTGTGTCAGTACCTTCTGACACACTGATCTTCTTTTTTTGCTGGATTTTTGTTGTATGTCATAGCTTTGTACGTTGTACAACTGTACAACAGACTGATATAGCTGCTGAGCCTTTTGCTACCCCAATGGGTTTCCTAACCCCTGATAGTGGTAGCACAATTATGGTTGATGTTAATTAAGGTTTTTGGACAACAAACCACGTATCCATGCTGGTGCAAAGCGCACGTGTAGATGAGAAAATCTATGGCTTGTGTTGGCTAGGCTTGTTCCTACTGGAATTCAGGGTGAATTCAGGTAATGCGAATACTGCCTAGCCTTGGACAGTTTATAAGTGATGCATTGAATTATTTCTGTTAATAGACAAAATCTTAAAAAGCAGATTTTTGATGGTTTTGATTTAATGATTTAAATATTTAGAAATAGAGTGAAATTTCAGCTTAATGTCTCTGGTTTTTTCACACCCCAGATTGACCCTTGGGTAGATAATGTTCTCTTTGCTTTGCTGACCTACATAAACTTCTGTACAATCATTTGACAGAATTTTTTCCTATTCATTTAATTAGTAATTGATGCCACATGGAAGTGCACCTGTAGGTGTGCTTTAGGCCAGTACTGCTATGTGTCAAGTAATGAATTCTCTCAGATCATAACAGTGAAGGCTGGAATTGCATCTTTGAGCAGATGACAGTAGTTAATGAAGTGTTTTTTACTGCCCAACCTGTGTGATTTCACTGAAATCAGTAACTATTGCTGGAAAAAATTACCAATTTCCTCCCCGCCACCCCTGCCCCAACCTGCACTTGGTGTGAAAGGTTTCATTTGAATGTTTTTCCATTGGTTGGAAATTTGGAAGAATTCACAGAAAACATGATTAGATATTGGAAGGGGCTGCCCAGGGAAGTGGTGGAGTCACTGTCCCTGGAAGTGTTTAAGGAAAGACTGGATGCGGCACTCAGTGCCATGGTCTTGGTTGACAGGGTGGTTTTGGGTCACAGGTTGGACTCGATGATCTCAGAGGTCTTTCCCAAACTAATTGATTCTGTGATTCCATATCTCCCACATGAAAAAGGAACTGAAACACATTTTTCTATAAAATGTGATTGTAAAATTCTGAAAGGTAGAAGCACACTGTGTCTAACTGTAGAAATAACTTCCCTGAAAACTGATCCCACCAAACTGGTGTAACTACCCAGTTACTTATGATGGTGTCCTGAATTCCCTGTAGTCCAAGCAAATCATGCTGTCAATTACACCTGTAACTTCTGATGAGATCCTCCTTAGCTATGTGTGATCCAACAGAAGAAGTGGCTTTTAAACGGAAATCTGCACGTGGCCAAATCCTGGCCAAGCACTAGATTTTAGCCACATGTAATTATCTTCTGTTGCTCCACTTCCCATATCCATTACTAGCTACTGTAAAATGGAAAGAAAGAGGGAGGAAGAGGAGTTGTGGTCCTGGTAAGTCACCCTTCAGCATTTTGCAAGCGAGCCCCATCGCTGCAGGCACTGCCAGTCAGTTTGTGCTAACACAGACCTGCGACAGCACTGGGAGGCTGCACTGGTGAGGGAGTGGTTTTACTGCAGGAGGAAAGAGCCAAAACCCTCAGTAAGTCTGAAACAGCAGAAGGCCAGTGAACAGCTGCCTATATATATATCATGGGGCTTTTTGGGTTTTTTTAACTAAACATTTTGTAGTTCTAATTGATTTTCCTGATCTTCTGGCAAATAGCAGTCTCTCATTTCAAGCCCATTGATGATGATGGAGTCACATAAGCAACGGGCTATGTTGAAAATGCATTAGCAGAGCAGAGAGGACATTAAATCCCTTTGCTGAGGACAGACTGTTCTTTTGTTCTGTAATTTTTTTTCCCACATTTTCAGCAAGCTCACAGTCCTGGTCTTCATTTCACATCATAGTTTTTGTTCATATTTCTTGTTTCTGTTTTCCAACTCCTCTGTAATGGTACAAGGCCGTTGGAAGATAAAGGTTTTGGCACATGTGAGCGACCCTACAGATTTCAACTGCTTTTTCAAAGCATTTCAAAACACAGGAAAAAAAAGGCTGCAACTGGATGACTTTTCATTTCAACACATGTAAGAACACAGGTGTAAATAGCCTGAGCCTGTTGAAACAGAGATCTTGTTTGAAATCTGACTTTCATCATCTTCACCTCAAGAAGAGTTACTTAAGATGCTATGTTTACTAATACTACTGAGACCAAGAGCAGCCATTCATCTCTGCTTGTCCTCGTTTGAGATAATACATCAAGCTTAATTTCTCCATGTTCCCTTGTCCTGTTCAGCTCTGACACCACCACCTCCCATAGGCAAGTCTATGCCTATCTTCTCTGAAATATTTTCCTTCTCAGCAAAGCAGCCCAGTGCACAGGCTCATCAATCTTGAAAATTATCTAGAAAAGTACGTATTGATATATCAGTGCCACTTTGTTGAGCAAAGGACGTTATACATGATTTAGCGTGTTTAGAGGACTGGGACTTTTTCTTTCAATAATAGCTGTTAGTTTATTTACCATGGCGTTCCAGCATCCTAATTAACATTTAGATGATCAAAAACCTGAGATGATATTTTAAGAAGTGCGGAGGTGGATATTTCCTTTCAGGGATAGACTTTTATAGCAAAGCTGCTGAATATGTGAAAAGTGCATTTTGAAAAAACTTCTTGTGGCCAAATTTTTAAAAGACTTTATTTTAGCAGAGATATTTTTCATCTCTATAACAGTCTTGCAGAAAAACCTGCCTATTACTGCCTCATTTTTTTCTCAGCATGTCATTTCTAAAGAAAACTATGTCACTAGGAAGTGAGTTCTAATTTTATGCACTGTTTTGTAGCCTGCCTACACGCAAGGCAACTTTTCTTGCTATTTAAACATTGGATATTGTTATGGAGAAACTGGGGTAGGCACTCAAATGGACCCACACCTCTCAGTGACATATAATCTAAAATCTATTCGTTTGACAGAATAGGTACCACGTTTGGATATCAAGTCCTACTCTACAGAACATAAACATACAAGTTCCAGCTTCTCTCCACACCCCATTTGGTTTAGAGTGACACAAGGTGGACTCAGGGGAGCAGGACACTTCAGGCAGTCAAGGCATCACAACCAAGACCTTGGTCCCAAGTTCAGATGTTCCTCCTCTAGCTCCAACATGTTGGATGTCCCTGTACAGTATACCCCATCCCAAGACATTATTAATTTAACACACCCAAAACTCTGTACATTTTGAACTGGCAGATCTAACTGTAAAAAAAAAAAAAAAATCCAACCCACAACTTAATAAAGAAAAAATCTTATTACTAAAGACTAACTCTGTGTCCATCAATTTGAATTCTCAATCCGGCATCAGGCAGCAATGACTTCCAGTGTTCAGCCCTCTAGTGTGGCTGGGGAAATCCAAGTTCAGGCTTTGATCTGTGGCTCACTTGATGACCAGCTGAGGATCTGCACCTCTGTACTCTCCAAAATGTCAGCTGGGGCAAGTGATGGGACAGCATCAGTCAAAAAAAAATCAGAAGAGTGCCAGGCATTGGGACAGAGGGTAGTTCCCAAGGTAGCAGGAGGCATTTGGGGAGGCTGGAGGCCAAGGAAGGGTGAGAAAAGGACTTCCCAGCTCATTCTTAAAAACATAGTGGTTGGGATGAATTAGGCTCAAAATTTTTAATTTAAAGATCTGGATGTCTCATGTAGAAAATGCCATTTTCTGATCTGCTCACGGCTCTTGATTGAGATAGAGCAGGGGAAGGAGGAGCACTTGTCCAGCAGCAGCCAGCCACAGGGGCAGGAGGCAGCTACAGAGGAATTTTTAAAAATAGTCATCTCTTTCAGCATCAGAGGTTTTACGCAAAACCAGTTAATTAAAAACTAGGGGGCTTGAGAGGAGACTGCACAAAGGCTTAGAGACAACTGCAGAGGCACCAGTCCCATTTCGTGGATTTTGTCTTTTTAAGGTGACATCTCAAACCTTTCACAGTTGCAATACTGGCCCAGCTTGCCCAAAATTCTTCATTTCCCATATATTTTGGCATGGATGAAGCTTTCTGGTGACAACTGTAAATGCATTTAGGGAGAAAGGGGCAAGACACTCATTATTTTTATCAGCCTCCCACGGCAGAAGTTGAAGTTTTATGGAAATCATGTAATTTTAAATGTATTTATTTTTGAAAGTTTTAAAGTAGAACAATTTCTGACTGGTATGTTCCTCTCAGGTGGAATGATAAAAGATAGTGGTTGGGCCATGGCTGGATTAGCTGGAAGTAACAGTCTCTCTGTGTCTTTTTCCCTTCCTCTTTCTCTCTTTTATAGACTTGAACCTTTTTATCTTCTCCTTTTTGTTTTTTTCCCCACTTTGGTGTAAGTGCCTAATATAGTTATGTTTATACAGCCAGCATAACATCATGATGTTACCAACATTTGCAGTTTTCTTTGAAATTTCTCCAGGCTGTAGGGCTTGTTCTCCCTCTCCAGGTATTAATCTTATGTGGAGACTTGGAACAACAGGCAAAAAGCACCAGCCAACAGTGCTGTGGCCATAGCTGTGCTGGCCAAGAGGATGGTACAGGTTCTCTCTGCATCTGTGTGACAAGAAAATTCTCATTTGCATTCCTTAGGAAAAATGTGACTTTCCTGAAATGCACAGTAGTTACTAAATTGCTTTTGTAAGAAACACAGACATAAAGAGTTGGAACCAAATTCTGCCCCATTCCCTCTATCTTTCTCTACCTCCAAATATTTCCATTCACCTATATCGAGGTGTTCTGTTTCCATTTAGGCGTCCTCCAAAAAAGACTTAAATTTACAAAAAGTGATGCAGTGTATCCTTTTAGTGGTATTTAAGGTCATATTATCAGAACAGTTTAAGATTCAATTTTCTATGACTGTTCTGAAAAACCTAGCCACTGGTTTAGATATTCAAATGGGAGCTGACCCAGTCACAGAGTATTTCTAGCAAGGTGTTATTAAACATGACCTGCTTCTCAAAACAATGCATCATTCCAGACCTAGGTTCCTGGATACATTAGCTGATATCTGAAGAGAATGACTGGGCAGAACCTCATTTGTAAGTTTATTTAAGAGCTACTCAGGTATTCTGACATGAAATTTCCTCATTTTTTTTCTTTTTTCTTTTTTTTTCTTTTTTTTCTTTTTTTTTTTCTTTTTTTTTCTTTTTTTCTTTTTTTTTTTTTTTTTTTTTTTTTTTTTTTTCCCCCCTGTGAATTCCTTTTTTTTTTT
>VWZT01002506.1:0-27315 GCA_013397055.1 Pachycephala philippinensis | reverse complement strand
CTTTTTTTTTTTTTTCCCCCCCAGTGAAGTGCTGTTTCTTTTGTCAGTTTCGGAGCTTTTTTTGTTTGAGAAAGGAATACCAGCCTATACAGACTGGGAGATAAATAATTCATTAAGGAATAGGACACAGAGGACATTGGTTCAAACATCTGTGTGGTTTTTTTCCTGCATGAATTTCATGACTACATTGACACAGCTTCATTCACTGAAGAGGACACGTTTAGTGTTCATGGACACTATAAGTCAGCTAAACACATCTAGTACTTTCCATTCTAAACCTCCACTTTTAGAGTTTGCAATTTTTACAACTTAAACGCTGGCATGTGGGCCAAAATATTATTAGTGCAACTTCTGACAGTTTTACCCCTTAGTCCCTCAAATGAGAGCCATCTCATACAAGTTTTGGCAAGACACAAAGACAGTGAGCCCATAAGACAGCTCATGAGGCCGTTAATCACTTTGTATTTGGAATAAGGCTAATGTGGTACTCAAGAGATGATGCTTATAGACACACACTGACTGAGGAAAGTAAAAAAGAAATGTTGAATAGAACTGCTTATTCACTGAACACTGTCTTCCCTGTTTGGTGAAGTAGTGTGCCTTGAATAAAAATAGTGAAAATCACATCCCCCGACAGCAATCAAAAAGGGACTGAGGACTTTGTTCTGTCCTGCCCAGTATTTAACTGGCTTAAGTAACCTTAGTAAGGGTCTTTGGAGAAGAAGGTAGGAGGGATGATAACTTTTTGAAGGTAATAGCAAAGAGCCCATCAAAGCTGTTAGTCTACTCCCCCTTTGAATGAAAACCAGAGAAAAAAGTAGTTAGGTTACTCCAAGTGGAGCTTAATTGTTAAGCCTTTAATTCCTGTATTTCTGATGCACCACTGACTGAAATTATTCCAAGTGGGCTCAGACATATCAGTGAGTACTGTATGTGAGCGTCAGTAGCTTCCAGCTTTGCTTTAAGGTTGGTATAGGGGAATATCTGCTGGCGGGAATAAACAGTAGGCTGCAATCCAGCCATCAGCTATTTAGGGGACAGAAATCAAACTAGAGAGTGATGGTCAGGCTTGCAGGTCATCAATGTGTGTTCAGCAGACGTTCCTGAAGAAATTGTGTTAGTGTCTGAGACCTCACTAATTGGAACACTGCACCTGCCAGACAGTGCTCTAACCAGCTCAAATGTGAACTCTCTCCTTGCCCTTCCCTTGCCCCATGCTCCAATCCACAGAAAGATTAACCCAGTGGGAATATGCACACCACAGAGAGGCTTTCAACTGCAAACAAGGCCTGGCAGCCTATGGCAGCCAAATCAAATTTTCCTCAAATAGTCTGCCCTATTGTGTTGTTGTAGCTATTGCTATTATTTTTACTACCTTTGTCATTGACAGTTTTTTTTTACTTTTATGAGTTATTAATACCACTTATTTTCTATTATTTAATGTATGTTCAGACCAAATTCCTAACTTTCTTATATTCTCTGGGGGATTTTATTGGAAAATCATGTTTCAATGCATTGCGATATCCTGTGCCACTACTTTAGGCATAATGAAATAACTCTGTTATACTGGTGCATGACTGTAGAACTCTCACTGTACTCACTCAGCTTTAAATAACTTCCTTGCAAGATCTATGTTCTGCCTGCTTTTTCCCTATTTCAAACTACCAGATGTCTCCCAAAACCAGCCCCATTCAGGCATCTGCAAGGTCAATAAGTTTGCATAAATGGGAGGCCAGAAATGTATGCAATGAGTCAAGCCCTGGTCTCATTTGCACCTGTACTGAATGCGATTTCTTCTCCTTGATGTGAGCTGTGATTGTGCCTCAGTTCTGAATCTCAGGATCTTTTGGGTCAGATACATCGCCAGTATATGGTTGTCAGATTCCTGGCATGCACTGGTTTTGAAACAGCTTAGCCATGGTTCTCTGAGGTTTGATTAAGTGTAAAGGGGATAAGAAACTGAAGAAAGAATTATTCTGTGGAAAAACAGATGTGCTTTGTAGAAATGCCATTTTCAGAGTTTGAGACATGGTGGTTAAGTGTAAATATAGCGTAAATTCTTCTTCTCCAAGCTCCTTAGTTATTCCTCAGTGGGCTGCAGGGAAACACAGGGTAATTTTTTTCCAAGCTAGTCCCACAGTAAACCAAGTAGTTAGAAGTGAAAATGGATTGAAGAGTAGAGCTTTTGGTAGTTACAGGGATTTAATTTTGATTTACAAAGACTTCTTGTACACTCAAATGTGCAACTGAAATACTACTCTTCAAAGCCTCTACTTAGCTACTCACATGTAAAATATGGCATTCAGCAATGGAAATATAGTGTTGTTCTTTTGTAATTGTCTTACTCATTTTCACATGACCACAGATTTCTGTTCTGAAAAAGTTGGGGTTTGATTTTTGAAAGCAGCACTGACACTTCACATTCATTTTGCACATCATTTGGACACACAATTGTTTGACAAATGTGGATCTTCTGTGATTACATGGTTATAACATATAACAACCAATATCCACCTCATAAAGTTAACACTAAAATGGCTGGAAGAGCATAACATAGCCAGCAGGAAGGACTGTGAGACTCTCTGCCTTTTCACAGCTGAATTTTAGGAGTAACTTGGTACAGGAGTAACTTGGTACAGACCAGTATGAGAGGAGAATTAGACCCGGTGTAAGCACTGATGTGTTGCATAGGCCAACTGTGATATCATTTTCCTTTTTTCATTCTGCCCTATAAATATAATGAAAAACTGTGAGGGAACTACTCTTTTCTCAGTGCCAATTGTTGATCACCAGGAAGGGTGATTCAGCATTTCATCATCAGTAATAAAAGCACAAAGCCTCAGAAGTCAATATTGGTTTGGGCATGTGTAATTGAAAAGAAACTATAACTGAAAAAATCCTCACAGCACTAATCCAAGTGCAACCATGCAGGAAAAAGAAACCAAACAAGCAGGCATGTGTTCTTCTAAGAAATCCTGTGTTTGCTAGGAAAAAAGACCCCAGAAAAGAGGCTAGAAAGGATGTCTGCACACACTGAAGGGGGCTGAAAGGAGCAACAAGTGGGGAGCAGGCACTGAGCCCACTCCATGGAAGTCCCTGGGGCACACCCACACTCAACCCCATTCAGTCCCTATCTCTCCAGCAGTCTCTACAGGAAGGTACGGAGGATCTTGGTTCCCTATCCTAAGTGAAACATCTGAGCCTGGCTCACTGCAGCCACCCATGGCTACCTCAGCCTGCCTTATCTGGCTTGAAAGCGGCCACTTCAGATACCTCTTCCTCTGAAAGTGGAAGCCAAGGCTTGGGTTTTGGCACCAACTTGATGAAACCTTCCCTGAAGTGCTTCTTTCAGAGGTAGCACTTCACTGAATGAAACTGGCAGTATGTGCATGGCGTTGACTACTCAAATAACCAATGAGCTACATGAGTACTTGCAGATGCAGGATCCTTCTGGCTAATATTCCTATCATGTCTGACTAATGAGGTCTGGTTAAAATGTCAAGAGTTTTTTAGGGTATTTTACTACCTTGTTTCACACTCACTCCCACATTAGATATTGATGAACAGCTATGTTGTTTACTTGTTCCGTTTACACAGTCCTGTGGGGATTTAAGAGTTGCTGCAGCATCACTGCTTCTGCATAGTTTAGGAAGTGTTATGGCTGTATGAATAAAAGTGACTGTTCCTGCCTGGAAGCAAGCAGGCTTGGGTCTGTCATTTAAGAGTAGGTCCATACTGAAGATAATGCAGAACTACTGTTGGCCAAGTGGGAGAAATCTGCATCTGTAAGGCCAAATTTCTCCTGTAGCTCCCCTACCTGTGAAAAATAACTTTTCCACTGGCAAGGAAGGAGAGCACGGTCAAACTCATGGCACCCTCACTGCCCCACTCAGGGACATGCAAGGAGCCCTTCCTGCACCCTCTGAGCAGAGGATGGTGAGAGCAGCAGTCCCTGGGAGCAATTGTCAGTATTGTTTTGAGCATGTGTAATTGAGAAGAAATTAGAACTGAAAAAATCCTCACAGCACACGAATCCAGTGCAACCATGCAGGAAAAAGAAACCACACAAACAGGGCTGCGTTAGCCTGTGGGTGGGCAATGGCAAGGGAGCTGGCTTAACCCTCTCACATACCCCTGGACCTACCTCTCACCCACAGAACCTGGCCCTCCACTGATGGCCTGGCTCCCCAGAGCCACTCCAGAGCCTGGGTGCTCCTTCAGTGGCTCCCTCAGCCATGCATAGCCATGCCAAGACCTTTCAAAATAACAAAGGGGTTTTGCTTGGTGTTCATGGGGCAGAGGCACCGTTGGTCAGATTATCATGTAGCAGAGCATAATACAATATGTATTTAAAGGCAGCAACAGCCAGGGAAAGAGCCTGGGGGACAAATGCCTAAAATGGAGAGGCTGCAAGGAAAATGCATGTACAAATGTGCATTTTAAAAAAGTAGGTAAGACAAAGAATGCTGTCAATATTTGCTCTACTGTAACTGAGCCCATCAGTTCTTTCAGGTCACTTGCATAAATGGATGGAAACTATTGATGTTGTCTAATTCAATCATTCCTGTGCATTTCCCAGGGACAAACGCTAAGCACGGACTGCGCTGTAAGGCTTGTAAGATGAGCATCCACCACAAGTGTGCAGACAGTATTGGGCAGCAGCGTTGCATGGGCAAGCTGGTAAGTGAGCAGCTCAGGGCAGCTCGTGCTGGAGCCACTTCCTTTGTGTGCCTGAACCCCAGGCGTGCATTTAGCTGCTGCATTAACAGAACCCACACCAGATCACTCTGCTGAGGCGGGAAAAGTGAAGCCAGGTGGTGCCCTGTTGTCAATTTGGGCAATTGCTGCTGCACAAGAACGCAAACAAAACCAAAGCACAAATCTGGTCTGCTTTGTGGATGTGAAAATACAGTTACAGAATATAAATTCAGCTAGCTAAAAGAATTAATTACCTTGATTTCACTGTGCTTGCTGTAGTGTAAACCTCTCAAAGAATGCTATAAATTAATCATAGTATTTCAGTGGGGTTTAACAAATGAAAAATCCTTCAAATTATGTTTTATTGTTTTCTCCACTGTTAGAGCTTGAATAAAAAAACATAATTCACCTTAAAAAGGAAACCAAAGGATATTTCACAGTAAGACACTACAGAGTTTTAAGCAATCTCTCAGCAGGAGAGGCTGGGAGGAGCCTGCCTCTTTATGGACACAGCACTTTAGTGCCTGGGTTGCCTTCTGAGCAGCAAAATCTCATGACTGGCAATGGCAGTACACTGTGTCTGAAACAATTCTAACCCACCTTGTTGACTGTTATGGGAATATGGTTCCTTTTGGTTACTTTTGGAAAAAGAACTTGGAAAAATACCAATTGGAATATGAAAACTGAGTACATATATTCATGTTTCAGATGTTCTCAGATTTGTTCCAACTTGAAGGCACTTGCGAGAACTATGAGCTAAAACCAAAGAGTTTCGCTATGTTAAGTGATGGAAAAGTGCAGGCATTGGCTTCAAAAGGGCTACAAACCCCATTTTTCACTGGAAAGATCTTTTCTTTCCAAGAGCGCTCACTGAAAGCTGTTGTTGTTTTTATCCCTGAGGCAAGTCTTTATGTACCTAAACCATAATCATGGTTCTAGTGTGAGGCATTCTGGTATAGGAAGTTGATCTGTGAAGAGCTGAATGACAAGGCAAATATTACATCATGTTAATTGAATCATGCATTTCTTGATTCCAGCCTCAGCTCGTGTGGTTACTAGTTTACAAAAACAGAGAAGTAGAGACCAAATTTACATCAGGAAGTTGTCAGCAAAGTCAGAAGTTTTGTGAGCTCATGCTCATACTCAGTCTTAATCTAGCTTGGGGCTAAACCAATGCCAAAGAATCTGGAATTTATTCTTCTAAGACTCCTAGTTTATCAGTCTCCTCATTGTTTTTCAGTCTTTTCTGCAGCTCATTACCTAAAGAACCAGTTGTCTATCAGGTTTTGACGTACACTGAACAGAGGATGTGGAAAATACACACATCTCTTTGAATCTTCCCCGCTTCTCACTGTGACTAGAAGTTCTCACAGCCTGCAGACATTAGAAATGGGGGAGACCATTTGTGAAACTCCAATGCCTTGAAGGCATTCATTTTGAGTACTAAGCATTTGCTTGAATTGAGATGTGTTTCTTAGAGTGGTATAGGCCACTATTATTTGCCATATTATGGTATTCTTTAACGGTATAGCTTGAGTTGTTACGGTGCATTTCTCTGCAAGTGGACACTCTGGGGATAGCTGGTAACAGCTTGGAAAGTTTTTTGACCTTAGAAGACACAAAAAAAAAAAAAAGGCAGTGGAAGCTTCAGTCACTCAGCAGTATCAGCAGTAAACCTTAGAAAAACCTATAGAAAGGTTCTAAATTCCTTGGGTTTCACAAGTGCTTATGTGGGAACATGAGGATTTGGAGTTAGGGTGGGGAAGGATAGTCACATGTCTAACAAATACAACACAATGCAAATTCATGTTATATATGAAGATAGGGAGAGGGAAACTTCCCAGAACCTCTAATGATTCAGCATTTCTGCTGCAATTAATTAGTACTGCTTTTGTGTAAGACAAAAGGAAAAGAGCCCCTCCTCTCACATAAATATGGAAAATTGGGTTTTTTCTAGGAGAAAAATCAAATAAATCTCTGATCTCTAAACCTCACAGGGACTGAACAACAAGAGGCAAATTTCCAGCCTCACCACAATGTTCCACCATTAACCAAAGAGCTGAGGCTATTTCTACTTCATCAACCAAGGCATGCAATGCACTTCACTTGTTTTTGCTTTTTCTCCCTCCAGCCAAAGGGGTTTCGGCGGTACTACAGCTCACCACTACTCATTCACGAACAGTTTGGCTGCATCAAAGAAGTGATGCCCATTGGTAGGTTTTGATTGTTTTTCCATTCAGTCTTCCTTTGTCAGTGTTCTGCAACAGCAGCAGCAGACTTCCAGCCTTGGTATTTACCCTCAGCAGCCTTCCAGCTCCTTTTGGTGACTGGATGCCCTTCTGCCATCTCAGGAAAGGACCACTTCAAAGACACAAATCTGGAAGAGGAAAGGGTGTGTCTATTGTGTCTTTCACTCAAAACCCCGTATGCATGCCTCTCAGCAATTAGACTGTTTATAATAACAACTACCTGAGATCAAGGTAGGAACTTAGAAGTGAAGAAACACGGGAATATTGAGGTGAAGGTCGGAGCTGGGAAGAAACAGATAAAAGACAGGGAGATCAAAACAGCAGGGGACATTCAAATCACTGGTCTGGATTTTGAGGGGTGCTGCTAGGTTCCTGTCCTTCTTCCACGCTTCTTACTTTCCTCATATTTTTCCTTATTGATCATGTCTACACATTGTCTGAGTACTTGAAAGACCACTTTTTCCTCACTGTAATATCAAACTTCTGAAAATAAACATTTTGAAATGGAGAAGTGAAATTTCTTCTGGAAAATATTTTTACCCACCAGTACTCTTACCAGGCAAAGCTGCAAGTGCAAAAAATGAAAGCTAAAACTAAGCAGCCGGTTTAAAACTACTTGTCTGATGACATTTGCACTGTTACTCTCAGCAGTTTGAAAAAAAATGAATTACAAGGATTTCATCTAAGTTTCTCTTTCTAAAAAACACCCATCGTTTTTATCAGTATAGAATAATTTTGAATAAACTCTGGCTAAAAGATGAGGTGTGCTTTTCTCTAATCAAAATCCAAAATCTCTTGTATTTTCTCAGAATTTTGGCTAAAATTTCCCTTCTTCTACATAGTGCTACAAAGGTACCATATTCTACATGCCCACTGTCTTGTGTCACTAGGGAAGCTGAGGTCTAAGAATGCAGGATGTAGAAGAGAGTTTGGACTGAGTTTGCTTATGCCCATTGAAGACATCCATTTCTCTTCCACGGGAGATGATTTTTGTGGCTAGCTATGAGGGAGAGCTGCTGTTGAGAGCAATCCAAAAAGTCACTGGTAGAGACAAACATGGATTAGAACCTTCTGGTACTTTGTCTTCCTTACCTCCATATAGGCAGCACCAGTAATGACTAGGGAAGGAGAATGGCAGGTGAAGAGAGACAAGAGGATGGCCTTGTCCGAGAATTGAAGAGCCAGTATGAGAAGAGGATGATCTTTATGGGAGTAGAGAGGCAGCAGAAAATTGATAGCAATTCCACTAAGTTCAACACTCACTTTTTATCACGATAGTCTCTCAACTTGTGTCTAAGCATACATACATGTTGGTAGAGGCAGGCGTTGCTCCAAGTTACGCAGGAACATGGCCAGAAATACCCTCAAGGTATTGACTGATGCATGTTTTGCTCCTTCTGTTGCAGCCTGTGGAAATAAGGTTGACCCCGTGTATGAAACTCTTCGCTTTGGGACTTCTTTAGCCCAGAAAGCCAAAAAGGGAAGTTCTGGCAGTGGCTCTGACTCTCCCAACAGAAACTCTGTAAGTATCCCACATCTTTCTTCCATTTTCTTTCTGGAGGAGCAACAGATATTCATTCACATGAGTTTGTATCAGAGTTCACAAAACTTGTATTTCAAACTGTAAAAAAATCTAAAATCTTACTCTCAGCTTCCATACTGAGACCAGAAAACTTGTTATTTTTGCAAATTCAAGTTTTATGTATCTTTTAGATGACTCTTGGGAAAAAGAGGAAAGTACTAATTAAATTAGCAAACTGTTTTCACCAGATTGGAAAAGGAAATAATAATCCTTTTATTTTGCATATCCATATAGAAGTGTAACAGAGATATCAAACTGTCAGGCTGAAGTAGATGCATAGTGCCTGTTGTTGATGATGGTCATTGGCCCTTCATAAAAGTGATAAAGATGAGTTGGAGTCCTCAGAGCCTAGATTGAAAAGTGCATGACCCCAGTACAAGCCAAGACAAAATTAAGACACTACTACTGCAACAAGGCAATAGACTGGGACCTCCACCCCTGTCCAGTGCAAAACCATGAGGGAGGCATTACAGATCGGGACTTCTCTCTCCAAAACCCAAATATAGACAGGTGTGCTCAGGTTGTTGCATGCAGACAGGGAGGTTTTAGCCTTCATGCTAATGTTTGTCATTCACTCTTTCCAATCATAAAAGTCACTTTCTTCAGAACCATGGCAGGAGAAGTGGAGAAGAGCAAGGGAAGCTATGTCCTGCCTTTGCTATATCCATACCTTGTTCAACAGAAACAATTCAAATTTCATCCTTACAGAAATGGTTGTTTATCCCAGTATTTGGATCCATGAGATCAGGACCTCCTTCATGGTGTTGAAAGAACATTTCCTACCCACTCAACCTCTCATAAACAGGCACTTAGGCCTATGTTTGGGGCTCTCTTCCATTGCCAAGAGATCCTCCCCACTCCACCCCTCCCCCACTGAAAATAATAACCAAGAAAAGAAAATCACACCTGAATCCACTGGAGGCTAAAGCTGATTGTCATCTCTAAAAATAAGACCCACATTATCTGACAATCTCTTCTGCACTTATCTTAGAATAAAAATCATTGGGCACAGAGACATGAAGAGACTTGGTCTCCAGGTCTCAAAGATGCTTAATATCAAGTCATGCTAATATCTGTATATGTTTGGTACAGCATTTCCCTGGCATTTAAATGCTCACTCACACGGCTAACCTGTAATCTCAGGTGGTATAGGTGGACTCTAAACAGACATCAATTCATGTCAGACGGGAAAGAAGACAAATTAATTTAAAAAAGAACTAAGTGAAATCTGCAAGGGATTTATTAAGGGACATGTCCTCCTCTATCCACCCCCATTTGTACTTTAAAAGTAATTTTCTAATTCTAATTCTTTTTTAAAACCCGAAGTGACTCTACCACCTGTCACATTGTTATTACATTTATTTCTTTCAATTATTTAATTTCTTTTGAAACAAAATTTCTACAAATGTAATTATTGCTTTCTAAATCAATAACGTTTATGTTGAATTATAAATGACAACTCAGGCATAGAAATCACTAGTGCTGTGTCATCTTACCCTAGGGAGCTGATCATAACTAGGTGAGGTGTGGGTGTAGAATTAGGAATGCAAGTTCATTACAGGAATTTCTCCAAGGTATTGAAGCTGAGAGAGAATATAACGTGTCAGCATACAGGAAATAGAAAACATTAGAGAATTGAACAAATAGACTTGAGAAACCATAAATTTTGCCAGCACAAGACTGTGGATTGAGACAAGGATTAAAAACAGCTTAGACTCAACCCTGAACAAAATTATTGGGCCGTGGTTGTTTAAAACAGGCGTGTGACCTGAGAGTGGGTATTGACCAGTGACTGCAACAGGGATGTGGCACAGAGGCCTTAGAAGCACATGTAGTTAATAACTCAGAGGGACTAAGGCCTTTCCCCAGTGATCCTCCCTGGGCTGCTCTGCTCCTCTCCAAGCAGAAGCAGTGATGCAGCTGTAAGGCTGTGCTGTGTCCCAGGCCTGGGAGATGGAATGTGCTTCAAGGTTCTGCCACATCACTGAACCAGGGACACCATGGACATGGGGACACCTGGGACACTACTTCACCTTGCAGGTGGTGTCCAAGCTGTCCAAGGCTTTGCTCTGGGTCAGCACAGCAGAGCTGCTCCTGCTGAAGGTGGTGAAAAGCAAAGGTGACTGGCCTAGGAGCTGTACCTTGCCCCTATAGCCACGAAGCTTCCATACTGCATGCAGTTCATGTCTCTGCAGAGAGTAGAGACAACCACCTTCCTCTAAACTAGCCAAAGTATTTTTAACATGACTGAGCTGTGTGGACGTACTCACTGATTTTTCCGCTCGGATTCTGCATTTCCCATAAAAGAAAGTGGCCATATGCTCCAGATTTACTACCTACTGCTTGCTTCAAAACTGTGCTTCTGCAACCCACATTTATACAAAAAGGCACTTGAGGTGATGTAAATGTGAATCTAGTTCTTGTTAGTTTTTTGTGGATCAGCTACTCTCAAAAGCACCTTTGCACCTCTATCATTTCTATTAGACCATTTGTCATGTAGTCCTAGAGTGAAAAATCATTAAAGGGTACTGAGGTTACCTCAGAAGGTTTTGGATGAGGTATATACTGAAGAGACAGTCACTACACATCCCATATGCACTAGAACCTAACAAAATAACATTAACTGCTAATCAGCAATAGTGAAGCTAGTCTATGAAAACTGAGGAACATGTTGTAGCAATGAGCTGAAAAATAGCTAGGACTTACTCTTTCAACAAAGCCAGTCTTTCTCTTCTCCACCCAGCAACCAGAATCCATAGGTATCCTCTGCAATGTCTCTGTGTAAACTTTGCTACTGCAGTGCCTTCTCATCCTCGGGTGACCTATTTGGGCAAGATGCAAGACAAACATGACCTGCTGCAAAAGGCTGAGTCTAAAAACAAGGAGTAACAGAGCAGCAAAGTAGGAGGTTCTTAAAATAACAAGGGAAACAAGTTAGCCACAAGATACCTGTGGCACAAATCTACTTTCAGCCTCTTTGTTCATTAGTTTCCCTGGATGGAGAAGCAGCTAGGAAAGTTCTAGACAGGAGAAATAAAACTGTGACAGTACTTTCTAAAAACTACATTTTTGTCAATACTAGTAAAAGGGAAAAAAACGACATATAAAATCTATAAAGCAATTCAGATTCTGCTCCCTGAACAAAAACGGTGAATGTTCCTGTGATGAAGGCACAGTTCCACAAAGCAATAGAGCAAGCTGTGTGTACAGTACAATTGTAAAGTGTCATACAATAACATTAAATTCTTATGACTTCAAATCTAGAAATAACTAGAAATAAATAAAGCTTAGGAGAAATGTAAGTATTTACAGTTCTTCATATTAGAAAAAGCACCTGACTCAAGTTTGATCTGGGGTTTTTATGTTTATCAAAGATGTAGAGAGTTCAGTAACTGAAGTTTTGTTAAGGTCAGACTCACACAGAGTTGTTTGGAGCAGCTCCTCATTCCTGTTGGGCTGTACAAGGAGAAGCTGACTACCCAGACAAGGAATCTGGTGCTGTATGCAGAGTATACTTCTGAGGCTTAAGATTATGTCATCGCACGTTTTCCTTTACCCTAGAACACTGGGTCCCTAATCATGATGGACATTAATATGGTACAAAGAAGAAATCATAGTAATTCTAAAAGCAATGCTTAGGTTTCAATTTCCCTAACCATACTGGCTAGATGACTGTTTAAAAGAAAGTGAGGGCAGATATTTAAAGACTGACTTTATCAATTCCATTACACTCCAGCTCTTTCTTTTAGAGCTTTTTAAGAGAATGAAAATGAACCTTACATTACAGTTATTTTACTGAATAATATATTAGGGGCTAATATATTAAAAGTCGATAGTTTCAACTAATGTTCAGTCTCCTTGGTAGATAGCTATTTAGTATACCTGCAGAATCTGCAAATTCCCGCATGCCCTTTCTGTTTTGTACAGAGAACCACATTGCTTAACATAATCCTTTATTCCTTAACTTTCACTTTATTTTATACTGCAGAAATTTTTGTGCTCCAGATGTCAAACTTGGTCTGGAGTTTTTTTTCTGGGCTTTCACTGCTCCCTGTGCAGTAGGTATGCACCATGCATCACCAGATCCAATGTTTCCTTCCATCCCATTAGGCTGATTCTGCTCTGCTCTGACACCACTCAAGTACTGCATTTCCCAAAGACCTTTGCTGTGATTTTATTTCACTTCAATAGTCCCTTTTTCTGCGTCTCCATCCTCACTTGCTGTTTCTGTCCCTGCAGACAGCTGACCTGGTAGAAGTTCCAGAGGAAGGCAATAGTTCTACAGGCACCCTTGACATGAGCAGGAAGCGCAGCAACAGCGGTGAGTGCTGCCGAGCCAGGACAGCACCTTCAGGTGTAAAGGCCTGTTTCACATGGGGGGTTATGGCATGTCCATGTTTTAGCAGCCGTTCTGATTTTCAAAGCAGGAGGTGAGTTGGTGCAAGAATCTGGGCAATGCTTTTTGCCATTCATATGAAATTGAAGCCACCACTTTTCTTAATTTGGTGTGTCCAGAGCTGCCACTGGACAAGGTTCAGGTCCATTCCCTATCTCCTGTCTTTACTTCATGATCATAACTCTAGACTTAACACGTTTCACTTGCACATTGGCAAAGTGGAACAAAAATAATAGTTTCTTTCTTTTCCATGTGTTTGATTTTTCGGCATGATTTTGTGTATCATAATCTCTTTGGGAGAGAAAACGAATGATAAAAGATCTATGTGTCTGTAAAATATACAACACAATTAATTTTTATTATAATTGCAGCTTCTCAGTACAACTGTAGTGCGTGCCCCGTAACATTAATGGCCCAATTCCTTTGTTTGATTTGCAGTACAAAAGTAATGTTTGTTATAGCATTGGCATGATGAGGTTTGAAAACCATCATAACATCAAGTTCTTAGTAATGAACTCTCAGCCACTGGTGTTTGTGACCCTGTTCTTGAATTCAGTCATGGAGGTGGAAGTCATAAACAAAAAGAGTTATTGCTAAATGCAACTTCCGGCCCAAACCATCAGAGCAACTTCTCTAGCAGTGCCTGAAATCTGCTTTGCTGAATCTCACAAAATGTACAGAACAAAAACAAACCACACTGAGCATAAATCTGTCTTCTTCATGGCACCCTCGTGCTCCTTACATACTGCTACCAATTCATGTAGGTGAAATGCCAACTTCAGCTCTCTGTTTCCATATTATGCTACCTCCTCATTGCTTTCCTTCCCTCTTGATCCTATCACCTCTCCTCACTGTGTTCAGTCATTTCCTTCCTCTCATTTTGTGAGCATGTCATCCATGTTATCTGATTTCTCCCGAAAATTTTGTTAGGTTTTCTGTCTTGCAAGTGCAAGTTGACCTGACCTGGTTAAAGATATAGAATTCAGTCTGCACCACATTGTTTAATCCTGCCCACCTGAGATTAAATCGACCCTTTTTGAGCGTTCAGATAACTTTTTATTTCTTTGCAAGTCAATAGTTTCATTTCTGAAACCCAAAGAAACTTTTTTTTTCTCTGAGATCTGTATTCACTGAATGCACAGAAAGGCATTCAAGGAACTTACTTAAAGAGATTAGTTTAAAAACTCAGCATGTGTCAAACCACCAAATAACTTCCACGGCACATTAATGATTCCTTTGATCAGCACTGGCTTTTTTACAATCCATCCTTCAGAGGCTCAGGCTATAAATTATGCATCAGTCACTCCAAAATTTCCTCTTGGTAGATTTTTAATAAACTGCCTGCACTGTTTGCACAAGCTATGGAAATGGTAAAATCCTTTTCAGAGTGTANTTTTTTTTTTTTTGTCTGCTGCTGCTAAGACAAACAAATATGAAAACAGATGGATTTCTGTTGTGTGGAGATATGAAGGACATACCTCTATGGCTTTCAAATTCAAGTGCCTCCTATTAACATCCAGAGACCACGAACTAAACATAGATTAAAAATTTAGCAAAGTACATTCAAAATGTTGTTGCAGAGTGACTCATGACTCCCTTTTCCTCAGTTGTCCACTGCCTCTTTATCAGGAAGTTCCACATTAATGCCTTGATGACTCAGGTGCATTCCAGTTGGGTTTGTGTTGTTTGGGTTCTTTCCTATTAAAATACTGTCTCCTGCAAATAAGTATTTAGGAAAATGTACATTTGATTCTCTTTGGCAAAGGGGAACAGCAGAAAAGACAGCCTGCAGAAGGGTGAAAGAACCCACCCCCACATGTGTGGCCATGTAATTGCCCCTGTAGAACTCCTATGACAACAGCTTCAAGGGGAGATTCTTTCATTCAGGCCCTGGCTTAAATCCTATGAAGCAAAGCTTCCCAGTTTACATCTGTGAGGTGGCATACCTAATTTCCAGCCCTTCAGCCTCCTCTAAGCCAGTTACACTCTCACTGCTGTGAATTGCCATCTGTAACAGAAGTCCCAAAAGCCAAAATGTACTTTAGGTGGCAGCTATGAGCCTGTTATCAACAGTGATTTGAGCACTTTCCCCTTGAGTCAAATACGAGATGTCCTCCCTGCAAACCCAGTTTTGGTGAGCGCTTCTCAGCCAATACAAGAGTACAGTTCAGCTCCCTCCCCACATGCTGGGTCAGCTCCAGTTCATGAGGCTGTACGTTAGTAACTTGCTTTATTTTCTGTCTCCAAACAGGAATTACTCCAGACATGATGCTGAAATACTTTTACTTCATCTGGTGAATGAGCTTTTGCAAGTCCAAAAGGTTCCTAATTACCCAACTCAGTATTCACCAGAATGTCTTCAATTTGCCTCCTAACTCCTTTTCCTCTGGACATGAAAAACAAAGCACAGTGATTTGAGTAGGACTTAAACACTGCCAAACTGTAATAACAGCACTTTAAACCCCTTCATACAGATGCCATACATGTATATACCACTATATTAATGATACCTAAGGAAATTAGGTTTATTTCTAAGGTTTTCCTTCTGGTATATGTGACAGTCTGCAGGGTCAGAGTCCCTTTGCAACAGGACTTGGTGAGGAGTGTATTGAAGCCCCAGGTCTGCTGCAGTCAGGACAGCTGGACACAGCTTGTGGCATTCTCAGGTTAAATGTGGCAGATATCAGCTCACATGCTCCCTTCACATCCACACATTGAACTTTATGACTACAAGATTGTCTTACATTTTGTCAGAGAATGTGTGAGTGCTCACGAATGCCTGTCACTTTGTACAAAATCTTTCTCATGCATGTTGCGGCTGCCATTTCATTTGTCTTTTATCTGTTACAAGAACACTGTCTTGTTTTTCAATATCCAAGTACGACTCTCTGCTATCAAAGAACCTTACTATTTCCCTCATAAAGCTTCTCCACAGACTCTGTTAGGTTGTCAACTACCAGGTAGACTAGTCCCAGAAATATGTGTTAATGAAAGAAAGGATGAGCAAGTGAAAGAGCAGAGGAGCAAAATTCAGCGGTTTGGTGTTCCCTGGATACTTTTTCCCCTGAATGCATGTAACTGTATGACAGAGAACCAAAAAGAAATTCCCCCAGTCAACCTGATATTACCACTTTGGAGATTTCCAAATTGCTAGACACTACAAAACCCAGCTTCTGCTCAAAACACCTATAGAAGTAAATGGTAGGAGAAGACACTGATGGTTCTAGCTGCTCAAAGACTCCAGCTATTAAAATCATATTCAGACTTTATCCAGAAGCAAAAAAAAAACTGGGCAATTTTTAAAATGTGAAGGGGTAATTCAGTCAAAATGATAAAGCCACTGTGTTTTTTCTAGGGAGATAACTGAGGACAGGTGTCAGTCAGCTCATGAATCAATTACAATAGCTGGTAACTGATTACCTATCAGGTGTATTAGGTGCTGTGACTGTTGTCTTATTCCACGAGTTTCTGATTTAGTAACTTAAAAACAAATTTCTACGTCTACAGGCCTGTGTCTGAGTTTACCCATCCTGATTTAAAAGCAATTCGGGTACCTCCTGTAAATTCAGAGAGAGAAGCAGTGTATCCAGTGCACCCCAGGCATGGACTACCGGAGAGAGGGACCAAAGAAGGCTATCAAACACTTAGAGATAGAGGCTGAAGAGGGGAAGGAAGGGGTTTTGCATACAAATTTCTCCAATATTGCTAATATACGATCATCAGCATTTTCAAGTGCTTTAAAATGGAAACACTGCTTATCCTAAACATGAAAATACCACACTCAATGTGAGAAAAAGCCTGCTGGACTTTAAATAGTAATGTACTTCCAGTACCTAGATTCTGTTCATAGTGCTGTACTTGTGTATATTCATCTGATCAAAATTGTTTATTTGTTACACTTGTAAATTCTTGAGGACAGGGATTGTGTCACGTCCCAACAGCATACATGGTTTTGTTGGGTGTGGAAGGGTTCAGAGGAGACCACAAGGAATCAAAGGAAATAAGGGAGAAAGGGAAGAGATCAACAAAATCAAGGTGATCATGTTAAAGTGAAGAGTCTTAAACTACTCCTAAAATGTCATGTGTCTTCTTTATTTCAGTGTTTACATACTCTGAAAATGGAACAGAACACTTTGGAGAAGAACCAAAAAGTACACATTCCCCGGTATGAACATAAATTTTGTGATGATGCAATGGTTATGGGAAGTCATGTAAAATTCTTGTTTTTATGGCTGGCTGAGGACCTTGAATAGGTCTGCTGGATCACTGATATCTGACTGTTGTGTTCTTATACCATTTCTGGGCCACTGGCCACAGCTGGGCACAATATACAGTACTGGATGGCTTTTGGTTTATCCTTTGTGGTCACTTTTATGTTTTTCTGCTTCTTGCAAAATTGATTTGGGAATACAAAAGACCCAGTGTGCAGGCCAAGTAATTACAATAGAACTGCTGTAATGCAAAAATCACAGATTTCATTTTGAAAATTATTTAGTGTTTGTTATAGCTGCTTCCCCCCCCAGATTAACAGTGGAAAAAGCGAGGAGAGACAGTAGCCAGTCTTCTCTGTTGAAAACCCAGCACAAAAAGCTTTCACACATTAAAATCACTTTAGGAAAGTGATTTTCCTGCTCTGAATTTGGACTTGTGCACTGTACAATTCTAGCTCCATCCATAATGAGGACTGTAGACTAGACCGCTTATATAATGCCAATAATACACTACTGGGCTCATAAGAGCCATATATACTGCAGAGAGAAAAAAGGCAGACTCATTTTAAGATCTCATCCCAAAGACCAGCCTTTGCGAATTTCTGCTTGTGTTCTTTGGAAGCCTGGAATTTGATCTTGGAGTTCAAATAATCTTATTTCTAAATTAAGATAATTACTGCCTTGATGGCCTGCAATGTACCTGGGCCACAGTCCTCCAAGCTATGAAAACAGTGATATGATTCTGGAAAATTTAATATCAGGTTCTGGTTCCTCTGTCTCTAACAAAGTGAACCAAATTCCTTTACAGAGTAGGTACTTAAATTTTCTCTTTCTCTTTTTTCTTAAAGGGACCATTTTATAAAAGCACGTTACAAATGAACACCTATGTTGCCTTGTACAAATTTGTACCACAAGAAAATGAAGACTTGGAGATGAGGTAAGCCCCAAAATATTTGTTAGTTGATTTGACCCATTTGCACTGATGGTCATATGGTTATACATGAATTTGGGGAAGGGAGGGTTTCTTCTGACACTTTTAATACACATTTTTATAGAGGTAACCACTTCTAGACACAAAGATGTTCTCACAGTTGAAAAGAACTGATGACCAATTCTTTTGGCAAGGATACAATAGATTAAAAGTTTCAAGAACACTTATGTCACTTTAGGAGCAAGACAGCTTTCAGCTATAAAATGTTCTGTTTTCAGTTGCTTTGTTTTTCAATCAGAAGTTTTCAGCTAGGAATTCTCCACCAGCTCTCATGCTAATGCTAAAAATTTTACCAGTCCTGTTTGATCCTCCCTCTTATTCAGTTATGTCTGAAAAAAGAGAATGATGTCCAGCTGCTGGATGGCAGTGTTTTCACATGAGAGATTTGCAGGATAACCTTGTTAATTGCTATTTTTAGCACTTACTTCCTCAGTTCTGCATCAGTTGCTTGCATTACAAGGTCTAATCCAAGCCCACTGAAGGAAAATGACAGCTTTTCTTTCACTGAAATTATTTTGCTCATTCTACTTGCATTTTGAATGGTCTTGCTAGAGTTCTTACTGTGAAACATGTCAGCTGTCTTCAAGGCATCCTTTATATCAAAATAATCATGTATGTGCCACAGAATTTATGGAATTGCCGGAGAAATGCCCCTCTCCTTAGAATCTGCAACACTGAAAGCCTTTATCCTGTTCCCAGCTGTGCCTTCTCACTGCTCTGGAACTAAAGGGTGAGATGTAAGGCAGAAATTACAAGTTTTCCTATCATTCTGCTTTGCTGACATTTTCTGATCATTATTTTAGGAATGTCAGCTCTTCGGGAAATAACCACAGTAAATGGTAACTTTTAGTGCAACTTGCCAGCTATTCTGCTTGAGGGATTCCACTTTGCATCCTGCTCTTTAGGAGTGTATCCATCTTGCACATTTCTTCCATCAAATAGAACACCTCTCAGACAAGCCTGCACTGGACTACCATCCTCATCCAGACACAGAAATCCAGAAAATACATCATCCTTCAAAATTCTCCTGCCCCTCATTTTAGGGGACAAAGCAGCCTGTGGTCTGAAACATGCTGTTTCAGAGGACACCAGGCTCTTACCACAGATAGCAGCTAGGTTTTAGACTGGTGTTACTCAGCCACAGCAGCACTGTTTGTCCCATGGTCATAAATCCAGTAATATACGTGTTAACACTGTTCCATGAGGGATGCCCGAGAGATGGTAACGTTTTGTTACTGCGGAGCCAGGCAGGATTCAGCTCAGTTGCATGAACTCCCATTTAACATAGTTGAGGTGCTGGAGGTGGGTTCAGCAGAGCAATGTTGTCAAGACTGACAAGCACTGTCCTGGGAACTCGAGCTGGAACCAGCCAGACATTGATCAGCTCCATCATAACAAAGGCAAATAGCAGGGTAAGGACCTGAGCTGAGACAAAGAGGGCAGAATTCTGGAGTGCCCAGCTCATCTCTGAGAGGATACTGTGAGTGTCAGATTACTGCAGTGGAGATGCGTAGCCCTGATTTCAGCTGAAATTAGAGCTTACCACAACCTGGATTTCTTCCCTGACAGCAGGAGCAGCCAGTTGGATTTTCCAATGCTCTGGCATAAGTAAAGTAGGACATTGCAGTAATACACTTGTTCTAGGAGATGGCAATATATTAAAATAGAGAATCCTGAAGACAAGAAACCCCATGTTTCAGACACTGCAATGAATAGAATAGAATAGAATAGAATAGAATAGAATAGAATAGAATAGAATAGAATAGAATAGAATAGAATAGAATAGAATAGAATAGGAGTAAAATGGAACAGTTGGAAGGGACCTACATGAGCACCTATCTTGCCACCTCCTGAAATCTAGATCACTGAGGTAGAGCAGACAACTTATCCAGGGTTGTGATTTACAGAAGAAAAAGATGAGACCTGACTGATTTCAACCAGTAGTAAGAACCAAGTGGATTACCTCCTTTCAGGGCTTAGAAGCCTAAATCTAGGCAGCAATAATAACAGGTCCAGCTGGGATTTCTATTTGGAATACTTTTTGGAGATTAAAAACATCTGTATCAGCTCTCTTCTAGGAAAAAAAAAAAAAATCAGCAAAATCAGCATGTCTTCAATCTACAGTTCTCAATGCTCAGACAAGTGACAGGGAGAGACTTTAGGTTCCATCTTTAGTTGCCATCTTTCTCTGACAGCCAAATAAAATTATATTTTCTGGGTTATTTTTCTAACAATGAGGCTGAAGGGTACTGGGTGGACAAGGCTCTCTAAATCCTTCTTGTTGAAAGAGGTTTACCTTTCAGAGTAAGGGTTCCCATGGTGCTGGCCCCAGTCTATTCACTTTGAAGTTATGGCTTCCCTTAAAACCTCTTTGAGTGTTTCATTTTAAATATTAACTGTAACAAAGGACTCAGATATTCTTTCCCATTGAAAAAAAAAAAAAAATCTTTTACCACTGGGATACCAAGTTGTCCATTTTCTCTAGCTTCCTTTCTTACCTCAGCAACATTTAATTATTCCAAACACACTGAAACAGGTTCTTGAGGAGGGCTTGAGGAAAATCCTGTTTCAGATTTCACAGTGTTAGAAGACTAAATGCCTATTTCTCCAGCTGTCAGCAGCAATGATAATCACTTTGAAAGTGAACCAAAGAGGCCCACCACTGCCCCCACCTCCAGCTGCGTCCTAGACAGAGCCACATTTTCTATGCATGCTCCTAAATTAGACCTGTTATCCATCATATGCTCCAGATGTGTTTTCAGGCTCTTGTGCTGAAACCTCAACAGTACAGTGAGCCTAACAGAGAAAGCTGAATAATTATTGGTCAACAATTAATTTTATTAAGATCCAAGAAATGTCTGTTATCAATCAGACAGACCTTTCTGGAGTTAATCCCTTTGGAAATGGTCTCCCACTTACTTTCTACAACATACCACTATAATAATTACATAGGAATGTTGATGAAGTGCCACCAGTGGGGGGAAAAAGGTCAAATAACTGTTCAACTACCTGCACAAAATCAGCTTAGCAAATTTTGCTATTAGTGTTTCCTAGACAAATTATCCTCCTAGGTCTGCTTTGGAACTAGTCAGCTGGATGCTGATACTTAGCAATTATGACTGAGCACCACACATTATAGAGGTAAATATGTCCCATTCAGATCAAAAAGACATTCTTGAGCAGAATTATATCCCTGCTGGCTAATTGCCTTTGTCAGTAAAATAGAACTATTTTCCTGCTGCCTTCCTTCTGCAATCACAGCTTGAAAACACAGATGATGAAGTAGTGTGTCCCAACAGTGTGAAATGTCTTAAAGTAAAGCCATAATGCCTTTAACAAATAGGGACTGTGTTTCAAACAGCTTCTTAATAAACAGGAAGAAAAACTTCCAGTTTGCAGATGTTGTCTCAAAAGATCTAGCCCCAAGACACAGAGATTTTCTTTCTACATTACCATGTGTGACTGAAGAAAACCTTGCCACCTTATTGAGCCTACCTGCAGTGAATGCTCAGATGAAATAACCATGGAAGGACCACCTTCCTATTAGAAGGGAATTTTGGAACCTGATTGAACATGACAATTACAAGTCATCTTACATACTACTCCTCTTCTAATTACAGGCCAGGGGATATGATCACTCTTCTGGAAGACTCTAGTGAAGACTGGTGGAAGGTATATGCTAGTCATTTTATATCTGTTTTCTTCCCAAAAGGAAAAATATCTTGTTTTCAATACTATATTTGTATTAAAACTGCTATGGTTAACATTCTTTTACTATCAATATGTTTCCTTCATAGGGGAGAATTGATGACAGAACTGGATTTTTTCCTGCTAACTTTGTTCAGAGAGTGCAACAAAATGAGAAGATTTACAGATGTATCAGGACATTCATTGGCTGCAAGGAACAGGGACAGATAACTCTGAAAGAGAACCAGGTAAGATCCTCTGTGCTGGACCCTCACTGGACTAGAGCATCCAGCAGTCTTATCAATGACTGGAGGAGAATTGTGTGACATGAGGACAGGCAGATTTTTTCACTGCAATTTTAAAAGATTTATTATTTGTACGGTAACAGTGTCTAGTAGCCAGTTAAGAGCAGTGTTTGCCTTGTGCAAACACATACTCAATGCCTAACACAGCCCGAATTTTCAGTGTCACAGACATTCATAGTGATACTTTCCATATTTCACACTCTCTTACTGACTTCAAAAGGGATGAACACAGAGTCTTAGCAGTAGACCTTGTGTGCCTGAAAAATAATCTGTTTTTCTCCTCACTATTAGAGCTAATCTAATAAAAGACAGTGGCTCCCTCCCCAGACCTTAACTTACCTAAAGATCTAAACACAAACCATTGTCTTTGCTTCAACAGGAACAGAGTTAAGACAACATCACACAAAGCTGTAAATCCTAAATGTAACTCTTCTTCACCAGTTGCAAGGTATATTTGATCCTTAATTTTTTGTGTCACCACCTCCATACCCTCTCTACAGGCTGTATTATATCCTAAACTATAAGTGCTCCTGTGCGCTAAAGGACACCACATAGAGTGAGGACTTGCAGGGTCATTCACCCTGGTGTATTTTCAGCAGCTCCTTCTACTTTGTGTCCTTCAGGTGGGTTTGCTAGGCACAAGCCAAGACTCAAAACCCGCATTAAGGGACAGGTTTGTGGCATAAGCTCATGTAAATAGGAGGATGACATACTAAGGGTGATGCACAGCTTGCGTTCTCTGACACCTGGATGCAGTAAAAACATAGATTTTTCTCACTGCATCTTGTGAGGCCTAATGTTCTTCCACATCTTTAGGTCTTTCCTTTCCTGTGGCAACTGTGTCACATTACCAGAAATGGTTTGCCTTACAGTGCCTGGACAGCCACTGATTTTAGTAAAGTAGAGAAGAAATCAGAACCAGTGAAGATTTAAGGGCCATAGATTTTTCCATGCAGAACTTCTTTAACACTTCACTCCATTGGTGGATAAGATTAATTTACAGCTTTGCTGCTGGTGATTTGTGGCATAGCAAAACATACAAGTGCTGACAATCCTTGGGTGCACACAGCTTTTTAAGGAAGGCACAGAAAAGCAATGACCAGAATATATTTTAACTGGCCCTGTACCCATAGTACATTGGGCAACCCTGCAGCTGCTAGAAGGAAAGTTCTTACATTCTTTTTACCCAACATCTCTTTTAATTTTTTTCTGTCTGTGCACACAGACAAAAGAAATATTACCAAAGCAGAACAAGAGCCTTTGGAGGCTTTGTGTTCTAAAATAAACAATACACAAGGGCAAAGGTAGGAAATGGTAGTGTTGGAATACGGCATGCCAACATGAGGGAATGGTCAAGATCTGCGTCACTGCTCATTAGTGGGCATACCAGATAATCTCTGTCAGCATGGCTATTGCTGCAAGCAGTGAGATCCCAGTTTCTTGCCTCAATTCTCACAAAACCACAGTTTCCAAGTGGGCAGGTCTGGCAGCTTCATCTAAACACAAGGACCTTCCTATTGTCCCTATTTCATAATAACCTCACAAAGGGAGCTCGGAGTCCGGGGTGCCTCATCATCTCTGGCAAGGCAGGAGGTAAAGAAAGGGATGAATCTATCCTGTCTCTCTACTACCTCCTTTTTTTAAAAAAACTTTTTCAGCTGTGTCTCAAGCCCACACAAATGCTGAGGCTGAATATGAATGCTGTCGGGTGCTCTCTTCACGTGGGAGAGGCTTCAGAGGAAGAAAGAAATAAATATTTGTTGTGAAACAGGGGGCAGAGATCAGACTGCACAAACACATGAATGCAGATACATGAGAGGAAAGGAGAACAGCAAACAGATCCTGCTCCACTCTCATACAAATTATGCAAAAAGGGGACATTTAAGTAATCTGAAGGCCATTTTGAGTAATTTCCAAGTGGGATGGCCACAGTGAGGCCATGGGCACTCATTTGCTTCCTGCTGTCCCTCCATATAGGGCATAATTTTTTGTATTTTTTTAATAAGAGAACAACTCTGCCTTCACTGTGGAAAAACTCTCACTGTGAAAAACATTTTAATTGTTATTTGGAATTTTTTACTTTAAAAATTTATTTTATATTTCCAAAGTCAAATTTCCTTTCTTCTTTCTTCAGCTATTTCTCTTATTTTCTGTCCTTTGTTTTTGCATTGTTTTCCATGTGAAGCAGACAAAGAGGTGCAATAGGGGAAGGCATGAAACAAAAAAGTCAATGGGGCTCATGGGAAAACTTTGGCAGAATTTTTTTGTTTGTCTTTTGTTCTGTTGGGAATTTCTGTGGGGTGTCATCAGCCATGTTATCTGTCTCTGGGCACAGTGCTCAGAGTGCTGTGAATGCAATATATCTACTATGTGCACAGCACTGACTTCTTCCAGATTAGCAAGCAGGGGAGATTATTCATCACTACTAATTCCTGTCAAGTCTCACTTTAGCTAGAAAAACTCATTAACTGGTCTAATAAATTCCTGTGACTATGGTATGGCAAAGTTACTTCACTGAGTCACTTTCTGTGTGGCCTAACAGAAGAGTACAGAACCATTCTGACAGCGAAGGCAAGGATGAGATATTAACATAAAAACTTATCCAGTGAAAATAATATGAATTTTCTTTATATTGCTTTTTACCTTCTGTGATTTATCCTTCAGGTCTCTGTCCCCTTTATGCCCTATATGAATTTTTCGGGGTAGAGAGTCTACTCTTGTAAGGCAAAAAGCAATATATTCACATCAACAAAGCCACACAACTACCATAAGAAAAGCCATTTTAGGCAAGCAGAGATATTTTCAAAGTTTGAGGCACAGTGAGTGAGACTTTTTCTGGAATCACTTGGCAGTTTCATGCCATGGAAATAGCATTTGGAGTTTCAGCTTCATGCAAACCTTTCTGGCAAAGCAAATATCCAGGGAGAGGGCTGAAGAATGACCACACAATTCCTTCACCCATCTTGAGCAATATGCATGAACTAGTCTTCACAAAGGATCCCTTGAAAATTTCACTATGCAATATGAAACCCAGCCTGGAGGAGAAAAAGTGTACGGCTTCAGAGGCACCAACATCTTGGAATTTAGGTTTCACTGGAAGATTTTTGAGTCTTAAAACCAATTCAGAAGATAACTGGGCAGCACACAGTTCAATCTGTAGGAGATAGGCAGGCATAGCCCCTGACATCAATAAAGCAAGATTATCAATAAGGAAACCAAACCCAGCTAATTTCTGTGGCTTTCCACACTTTTAAGCTGTCTCACAAACACTATGAACTGTGTAATTTCCAACTCTGATTGATTCTACCATCACTTGTATATATAAAATTTTCTCCAGCCTGTAACTTCTGCCCTACACTACCCAAATTCATTACACACATTATACAAATACTTCTTTGCATGACAACAGGATCTGATTTGACCTCTGTTCACAAAAGAAAAAAAAAAACACAATATCTAATATATCATCAATATTTGGAAAAGCATCTCTTAAAATTTCCTTAAGGTATTTGATCATCCTTATTTTTAAAGAAGTCAAAATAATCTGCTGTTTGAATGTCTGCTTTTACTTTGAAAAAAATCCCACTCACACCCTTTCCTGGCTGCCTCTGACATCTACACTCACACTAATACAAATTACTTTAGAGCTGAGCTTTTTGTAATTAAATAACACAATTGATTTTAAATTGTGCAAGTGATCTTGGGCAACAGAAATTACCCCAAACTGTGACATTTGTAGCAAACTGGGAATCAGAATCTCTTTGTCTCATCCAGATATGCACTGTGAGTTTAAATAAAAGTCAGTGCAACAGATCCATTTAGTGATGGGTGTTTTATAAATGTCACATATCCACAAGGCTAGGCTTAATAAGGCAGGATTGGAGGACAGGTCTACAGACCTGGGAAATCCACCTCTCTCAGGTCTTCTGATTAGCCTGGGTACTTCGTTGCTACCTGGCTTTTCACCTCATTTTCTAGGAGTTACTTTATGTCCCCATATTTTTGGGATATTGTAAAAGAAGGTGAGCTTCTAAGAGCATGACTCAGCTGCTTTTGAAAATCAGTTTCATCACAGTGACTTATGCATTCAAATTAAATCACTTAAAAGGCAAACTCAGCACTGAAAGCGATGTTGCAGCTCTTCATGTGCTGCCCAGCTCTAAGTGCTGCACTTCACAGCTAGGCTGAAAGGGAGCAGGGTCTTTCTCCAGCTATCTCTGATTTCCATTGACGTCAGTCTTGCTGAGAAGGGATGGGTGTCCCCATTCATTCAGGGATGCTGAGTGACACACAAGATTTGCGAGAGTCCAAAACAAGGGCACAGATCATTATGCATGCAGTTCAGTCCAGGCCTTCTTTAAAACCCGAAGTGATACAGGTAAACAAGCCGATGTTCTCGGTCCAGAAGCCAGTGAAACAACTGACATAAAACCCTTCATCACCATTTTCACTATAACCTAATGGGTGTGGAAACTGAACTGCTTATCATTTCCATCCACAAGGCTCACATAGGCAAGGACTTCAGTGCACTGGCAGCAGCAGATGTAGAAGCTCACAGTGTCCCTGTGCTGTCATTCTTGCAAACAGAAGACTTGAACTTGCAGACCTCTTGACCTGGCACTGTCTGTGGGCTCCAGGACAGCTCTTGAAACTGTACTGCCCTCATAACCAAGGTCCTGCTTCATCAGAACCAGTCTGTGGCTCACAGATAGGTTGATTATGTGGAAGAAAGAAGAGAAGACAGATGCAAAAAGTTACAGCAAGTTCAAAATTACTCCCAGACAAAGAGAACTGGCCACTTAAGCCCAAATTCAAAGCACAGGACTTAGAAGAACAGGAAAGTATTAATGACCATGTATCTTAAAGGACAATTTCCTAATTGCTCATCTCCCTCACCTGCTCAGGGCTCACTGACAGATAAAAAATGTAGGGATACAAGAGTGGGCTGCAGGCAGCCTTGACCTTGGTAAGTTGCAGGTGTATCCCTGGGAAGAGGGAAGGCCAGCATTGAATGCAGGTGTGTTGATTTCAGTAACAAGAGACATGTGAGTGGCCCAAGAGACAAGTATAAAAGGTTGTGCTGCAGGATCACGAGGGGCTGATACTGAGCTGATGCCTGCCACGGCCTGCCACCCTCCTCTGCCACTGCCTGCTGTGACCGTGCTGATGCCTCCCACCCTCCTCTGTGCTGGGCTT
>VWZT01002505.1:60023-72077 GCA_013397055.1 Pachycephala philippinensis | reverse complement strand
ACAATCTAATCTGCTGGAAACATAAAATGCTGTGGGGAATATATTTTTTTTACTATTAAATATGAGATAAAGGAGTTTTATCTCCTCAATCCCTCTTTGCAAATCGAAAGGAGACCAGTTCAATTCCTGCATAATGGGGGTTACAAATTCAATTCCTGCAGGCTGTGGCTGCCACGGCTCCGGCAGCACCGGGATCTGCCACAGCTCCGTGGGGACACCTGGCACACGCGTGTGTGCCGTGCTTGGCTCTGTCCCACCCTCTCCCCCGCCTTCATCCCTCTTGTTTTCATTTTTTGTTAAGAAATCCCTTCCTCTGGTGACAAACAGAGCCATTAGTCACCGAGTGTGTCCCCGGGTTTTAGCACGATGTGCTCCAGACGTTGGTTAAACATCCTGAAGTGAGGGGACAACGGGAAATGGAGCCCCGGGGGTGCTGGGGGGGGTTCCAAGGGGATCCCAGGGGCATCCTCTGGATGCTCACATGCGGCTGCTGGGGGAGATCTTCCGTCCGTCCCGGAACCAGGTGACCTGCGGCTGCGGGAAGCTGGCGATGCGGGGAGCGCGGATGACAGCAGCCTCCCCGTGGGACACGCTCTGCTGCGTCTCGCTGTCCTCGAAGCTCCCCATGTCTGCAGAACAGGGGAGAGAACCGTCACAGGGGCTGCGGAGAGGCTGGGAATGTGCCCAGGGATCCAGCCCCGGCTCTGGCAGGGGTTTGTGGGATGGGCTCCCCAGGGGATGATGCAGAGGGGCTGCTCCTGGTCCCCTCCTCGGCTGGGGTGGCTTGGCTGGCTCAGGGATGTGGGATGGCTCAGATCCCACCGGCTGCTCCTGGTGATCCATCCCTCCAGCCCCTGGAGCCCCATCACGCCTGTGCTGGGTCAGGGACCCCCGTCCGAGTGTCCCTCACCACGGACAGGCTGCAGCCACGGCAGGAAGGGCCCAGCCCCGGGCTCTCCGGGCTCTCTCCGTGTCCCATCCCATGTCCCAGTGCCGGGAGCATCCCAGAGTGACCCTGACTCCAGGGACAAGCTGGGGCACAGCTGCCTCCATCNATGGGGGAGGGGGGTGGGACAGGGGATTTTTATTGACTTCCTTAATTGCTGTAATTAAAAACATGTAAAGAATCCTTTTTTTAACGACTTTGCCATTATCATTAGTTGTTAGCACAGCTGCCTTATTAATTTCTCATTATCCTCCTGGTTTGTCACTGCTCCTCAGGAGGTGTTTAAGGGCATGGGATTGGGGGTATCCCGGCGGCAGGAGGTGACAGAGAGGGGCAGGTCCCTTGTGGGGACAGAGCCACCATCCCAGGCCTCAGCACTCTCATCTCCTCCTTAAATCTCTGGCTATCCTCGCCAGCGTCGCTCCCAGCATCGCCTCAGGGATGCTCCGATGTCCCTGCCAGCATCACCCCAGGGACACTCCAGATGTCCCTGCCAGCGTCACCCCAGGGATGCTCCGATGTCCCTGCCAGCATCACCCCAGGGATGCTCCAGGCTCGCACGTGCTGGGCACGAGCGGCACCACCTCCAGAGCAGTCCCACAGTGCCGGGAGCTGGGTGTCCCCACGCGGTCCCCGCGGAGCAGGACGGTCACTTACAGGCCACCTGCACCTCGGTCTGGCGCTGCAGCAGGGCTCCCATGCGGTTGCGGACGATGCAGCGGTAGAAGCCGGCGTGGGTGCGGTCCAGCGAGGTGATCATGTAGCTGCGGGAGGGGTATCAGCAGTGAGGGGACATCCGTGTCGCTGTCACAGCCCCCCGGAGGGGCTGCAGGGCCTGCCCACCCCCCCCCCCCCCCCCCCCGATTTACTGCACCTGTGCCAGGAGCTCCTTTTCCCCGAGGAGCTGCTGCTGGAGGCGCATGCACTACTTGGGTGTGCGTGGCACGGACGTGTGCCCAGGCTGGGGGGACACCCCCGAGTCCCTCAGTGCCACACTGTCCCTCGTGGCCACCCACACTGGAGGTGCTCCCACTGTGCACGAGCTGGTGACTGTCACCCTCCCGGTGCAGGGGCTGGACGTGACACATTGCCACGAGCTGGGACCTGGGACCCGCTGTCCCGACCCCTGCCCCAGCCCCAGCGGTGACACTGCGGCCTGCTGGTGTCACTCAGCCTGCACCGGAGAGCGGCCAAGCCCGCCACTGCTCCGATGAATCCCGGCTGAACCCCCTTATCCCCCCCACGCCTGCTCTTATCAGCCGCCAGCGCCAGCAGCCGGTGAGGAGATAAAGGAAATCACCACATCTCCACTCGCCCACCCCCGAGCATCGCCCGGGTCCCCAAGCCGGACCCTGCTGCCCCCAGACCCCCCCGGGCAGTCCCCAGCCCTGGAGCTCCTGTTTCATCCCCCTCAGAACACGGGGGAGTCTCCGGGGGCCGGGCAGGCGCTGCAGCGTCGCCGTCCCCGACGGGGAGCGCTGCGAGATAAAGCAGAGAGGGAATAAATAAAGCAAGCTCAGCCCTCCTTGCCCAAAATCTAATCTTGCGTTAAAACCCGCCGCGGGCTCTTTCGGCAGAGCTTTGTTTGTTCTTCTGAGAACCGAGCGTAAATTAAACTTTCATAAGACCTGAGGAGCGCGTTCCCCGTGCCGGGAGCGCAGCGGAGCCCCGCGCCCACCTCCCAACGAGGGAGGAGGGGACAGGGGACACGGGGCTCGCCCCCGGCCCGGCGGCACCGCGGAGATGGGGCGGGCACGGCCGGATCGGCACCAAAACCGCTGTGACACCCACCCGGCCGCCCACCCACGCGGCGTGCCGGGGTCACCCGTCCCCGCGGGAGGAGGGAGGGTGCCCTTTGGGAACGAGTCCTTGAGTGTCACGGCTGATATTTAAAAATGCTCCCCAGAGGCTTTAAATAAGATATTTCAATTCCACGGAGCTGTCAGGAACGGCTGCAGACGCCAGGAATAATGGGCCCGCTCTCCTTGTGGTGTCCTCGTTAATAAATCACACCGTGACTCCCGAACACACGCATGCCGATGGACGGATGGGTGGATGGACACGCAGCAGCAGAGGGACACGTGTGTCCCCAAACAGATCCGTGTCCTCGCTGCCGTGTCCCCTCCAGCCCCTCATTCCAGGACAGGGACAACGCAAACCCCAACCGGCCCCACTCCGGGGTCACAGGGAGCCCCTTCAGTGCCCAGCGCTGGCAGCACCCCGTCCCCACAGGCAGGACACCTCCACGGGCACAGGGAGCCTTGTCCCCAGCCCAGGACACTCCGGCAGATGCAATTAAGGGGGCCTGGTCCCCACACACGGGAGCTGGAGTTATTAAAGCAGCAGCACTTCCACACACACCTCAGCAGCTGAAAATAGCCCGGAGAAAGGAAATCAATTCCCGGCGCAGCCCAGCCCGCAGTCATCAACCAAACCAGCACAGACTTTGTTCTCTCCCGCTCGCCTTCCACCGAGGCTTTTATCCAAGACCGCTCGGATTCGATTTCCTTCCCCCATCACGCCTGGCTGGAAAGGGACGGGAATTGATTTCACCCCCAATGTCACCCTCCTGTCAGCCCCGTGCAGGGGACGTGCTGCAGGAGGGGTGAATGTCACCCCACAGAGCCCCCGCAGTTTGTGCCACAGCCACGGCTCTGTGGCCAGGAGCTCCCAGATCCATTGTTCCACTCAAGGAAGCAGCTCCTCCAGCCGGGGCCGGTCCCGGTGCCCCGGCCGGGTGGCTTTGTCCATCCGCCCCCGCTCCAGCCGGGACGGAGGTGAAGCCTGGCCCGGCTCCCGGCGCAGCCCTCGCTGCTGACTCCGCTGTTCCAGGGGTTTGTTTGGCTTCTCTGTGAAGACGGAGGTTGACAGAGCATGGTCCGTGGGGAACAGCCCTTCCACAGCGAGCACTGACCCACGCTGCTCCGTCAGGAAGCGGCTGTGTCCCGCTCGGCCCCGGGGTCAGGAGGGGGATCCGGAGGCAGGAGCCCCGTGCCGGGGGACCGGCGGGTTTGCAGCAGCAGCTTTGGCACCGGATCAGTCTGACAGATGGATGGCTGCATGCCGGGAATGACAACCTGTCCGTCCGTCCGTCCATCCATCCATCCATCCATCCGTCCATCCATCCATCCATCCATCCATCCATCCATCCATCCATCCATCCCCGATGCCGTCGGCGAGGCAGGGCAGGGCACAGGGCAGGGCACAGCAGCGTGCCCAGCTCCTCACCGTGCCATCCTGGCACGGCACTGCCGTGCTCCGCAGGATCGTTCCCCTCGCTCCGGCACAGCCGTGCCCCAGCCCCGGCTGCTGCCGTGGGTCTGTTATTGTAGGGTTGCTGAGGAGCGTGGGGCTGACGCTGCCGAATTATTCTTAGATTGAGGGGGTGGAGAAGGGCCGGGAAAAGCATCAGCCAAAGGATTTGATCCATCAAATTGAAAGCCAGAAGAGCGCAGAAATCTGTGAGGTTCTTCCAATGCCGCCCAGTAACAGCAACAGCTGGATCGGATTTGGGATGGAAGCACACTGGCACAGTCCCCTTTGATTAATATCCTGTATAACGACTAATTAATTCTGGAGGGGACGTGTGTTTGAATAGTTACTGTGGGATAATGAAATGTCAAGTGAGCATTAAAACACACTTAGCAGAGCTTTAACGACTCGAAGCATCCGAGCGCGTGCCCCGGCCCTTGCGCAGGGCCAGCGCTCGATGTGGCCGTGAGCACCCCCCTGGTGCTCCATCAGCCCCGCTTAACTGGGCTATTGGATCTCAATTAGCTCCCGATCGCAGCGGGCTCCGTGTGGATCCACGTGGCCGCCGCCTCTCCGCCTGCCCGGAGTGTTTTCCCTCGGCCGTGGGAATTGGGCGGGCGCCGGCGGCCCCGTAAATCGCTGCCTCAATTGGCCCTGCCAGAACAATGAGCCATTTAATAATTAATGCCCGTGTATTAATCAGCCTCCTTCCTGCAGAGCAGGGACGGAGCGAGCCTCGATCCGTGTTGCGGCATCCGGAGGGCTCTGGTGCATTGCTAACCACGAGCTTGGCCACCTCCCAGCTCCGGGGGCATCTCCCGCCCTGACAGCTCCCTGTCCTCTCCGCCGTGGCTCCCGAGCCCCTGTGAGATCCCAGCGAGGAGATTCCTTCCTCTGCCATCCCACCACGTGCCTCCTGCCAGCCCCAACACTGCCGCGGTTCACTGGCACCCCTGCCCTGTGCCCACGGCTCCTCATGACAACATCCAAGTGTCCCCTCAATCCCAAACAAGGCACAGAGACAGGCAGGAGCCTTCCCAGCACAAGCATTCCCGGGAAAACCCGCCCCAAGCTACCCAAGCTCCTCACCGGCACTCCAGGGGCTTTGCCACTTGTGGCTATGCCAAAGGTGACACAGGCCAGGCTGGAGCCACTGGAACCAGGAACACCCTGCTGGGCTCCCACCCAGCCTGGATGCAACCCCTCCAATATTCTTCAGCTCCTATTAATTAACTCATTGCATGGTAATTAGCTCCCCAAGGCAGAGGGCTGGGCTTCGCACCTGGGCTGGCAAAGAGCTGGGCCCCCCAGAGCAGGGATGAGCTCCCGGTAAGCAGCAGCACAGGCTGAGATTCCAGCAGGAATCCGGGGGTGATCCATCCTGTTTGTCCCAGGTGTGGGATTTTCAGAGGCTCCTGGCTCCATATTTTATGTAATTTGGGGACAAACGCTGGCCATCAAACATTTGGGATCCTCACCAGGCCATAAAGGCTCATCAGGGTCCTGTGTGTGCAGCCAGTCGTGTCCCTACATCCCTGGGGGACACCCCAAAACAGCCCAGCGAGGAGCAGGGGTTGAAAGAGCCCCAAATCTGCCCCAAATCTTGTTGAGCCCACGCAAAAAGGCTCCTGGAAGGAGATGGAGATGGATCAGAGGCACCACGTGCTGGAAAACCCACCCCAGGGCTGGCAGGGGGTGGCACTGGGAGGCTCCACTGTGCTAGCCCTGCTTGGCTGGCAGGAGCTGGGGCAAAGCCAGCCGGAGTCGGAGATGGAATTACACTTCTCCAAGCTCCAGCAAAGGGGATCTGGGCTCTTGAGAGGAGGCAGGGAATCCTTGAGTAGCTGCTGGACTCCTGCACCAGCTGTGGAGGCCATGAGGAGAGGCACGAGGGCTGATTTAGGAGCTGGAAGATGCATCCCTACGGATGGGAGTCTGTCCAGAGGTAATCTATGTGTAAGGTAATTTCCGAAGGCAGCAGGACTCGATGCAGCCCTTAATAGGACAATCTCATGTGATAAATTACCAGACCCAACTAATCTGCATGTTAAATTTCTTGTATGAGAAATAAATATCCTCAATTCACCAGAGAAGCGCTTTCCTTCCGAGGATTTCATTAAAGACATCAAGCTGCCTGATTTGCATGTTATGATTCCTCGTACGAGCAGCTCCGGAGAGCTCACAGAGAGCCCGGCACTGGAGAGATCCCAGAGGGAAAAATAGAGCTGGCCTGGACAGCAGGGCCAGGGACCCGAGCGTGTGGGCATGGCTCTGCCACACAGCTGTGTCACCTCAGGGGGCACTGGAGGGGTGTCACTGCGGGGTCCCCAGAGAGGGAGGCAGCAGGGATCCCATGGGGAAACGGCCTCCTGCACCCCGTGCCAGCGGCAGGGAACGGAGAGAGCAGGGAGAGGGGAAGGCAGGTGGTCCCTGATCCCATTCCATCCCCGGGGGGTGTCCTTGGGGTCACGGGTCCGTGGGCACACCCAGAGCCAGGCTGGTCCCCGACCCCCCCACGGTCCCCAGGGATGCTCCCGAGGGAGGATGTCTCCACACACGCACACACACAGAGCCAGGCTGCTGCTCACTCCCTCGGGGGTCCCTCATCGTGCTTGATCCCCTGGGATCCTCCTGAGGGAAGACAGCTCTGCGTGCGTGTGGAACCAAGCTGGGATGCTCCCATCCCCAGGGATGCTCCGGGGGGGATGTATCCGTGATCAGGCACAGAGCCAGGCTGGTGCCTAGTCTCCCACAGTCCCCAGACATGGCTCCCGCGTGGGGATGACCCCACGAGCACACAGCCCCAGGCTGGTTCCCAGTCCTCCTGGAGCCCCTCATCACACCTAAACCCCTGGGATGCTGCTCAGGGAGGTTGGCTCCACATGTTCCCAGAGCCAAGCGATCCTGCCGCGCTCCCCAGGGATGCTCCCGGGGGATCAGCTCGGCGCAGAGGCACCGCCGTGGCCCTGCCCGGCTCGGGGCCAGGGTCCGGCCGAGCCCGTTGCCCACCCGGCCCTCGGCGAACGCCAAGAGCCGCTCCGGTGGCAGCGGAACCGCTGCGGGAAGGAAAGGGCGGTCGCCATGGAAACGCTGCCAAACTGGGAGAGCGGCTCCTTCCCTGGAAACATGGCGGGAGCTCCTCCGACCACCGGCGAGCGTGACGTGGGGCGGCTCGAGGGGGGCGGGGGGACCGCGACCCCCTGCCCACAGCCCCCCAAAACGGGGGAGATGCACAGGGGCCACTGCAGCCGGCGGTGCCGGAGGGATGCTCTGTCAGGAGGGGATCTGGGAGCAGCGGTGAGGATGATGAGGGTGAAATGCTTGGAGACACAGTGCCCTGGCTGGGAATCACGAGGTGAAGCCACCAAACCTGGCTGGGAATCACGAGGTGATGCCACCAAACCTGGCTGGGAACCGCGAGGTGATGCCACCAAGCCCAGCCAGGCCCTGGGCACAGCCCCCCGCAGCACATTGTCCTCTCCAAAGCCTCCTTCATGGGCACAGCCAGGCTCTGGGGAATGTCCTCCTGTCCCTGGGCCGGGGGACACACGGCAGCACCGAGCTGGGAGGGACTGGGGCACCCCAAACCCCTCGCCCACGGCACCGACGCCCCCAGAGCCATCCCCGACCCCGCACGGCCAAGAGCATCCCTGAGCCTCCCCGGCCATCAGCACCAGCCCTCCCCTCTCCAAGGATTACTCTGTTTCTAAACTCGTTAACTTTTAATTACAACCTTCCCACTGCCTGAGCGGGCTGGCTCCGCGCCACCGACAGCTCTATTAAAATTCAATTTCTGCCCATCATAACTAATTTTGGTCCTTCGCCTTCTCACCAGCAGCCTCCAGTGCCAGGCAAGACAGCCAAACCCTCATCTCCACACTCCAAATCCCCACGGAGCCCCGGGCAGAGCCAAGGGATGCTGGCAGGTTCCATGGGAGCCCGGCAGGGATTTGCACGGCGGCTTCTTCGCTCCATTGGCTGCGCTGGGTTTGTTTGGGTTTTCCCCACGTGTTTGTTTGTTTGGTTTCTCGCTTCCTTCCTTAATCCTTTCTGCCTGGATGCTGGAGCTGGGGGCTGAGGGCTCCGGGGGAGGGGAGTCACCTTGGAGCAGGGATGCAGGGATGTGGAGCTGCCGGGCATCCCAGAGCACAGACACCAGTGCTGGCCCCTTTCCTACTGAAGGGTAAACTGAGGCACAGATCAAACGCAGGAGAAACTCGGGAAAAGACATCAGAATCCCCATTCTGGGTTTGGAGGTGCCCCCCAGGCACCCCAACCCACTCCCAGGACAGAGCAGAGCCCAGGATCAGGGTCCTGGCTCGTTTCTCCTGCCCGGGAAAGAGCTGCATTCCCGACAGGAGTGAGCTGTGGGAATTGTGGGCCTCAACAGGTCTCTGAACTTGCACACCATGGCAAGGGCAAGGGTGTGCCACAGGGCCCCCAGCCGCCTCTGAGGGCACTGCAGAGCTGCAGCCACCACGGCTGAGTGGGGGGCAGTCCCCAGGGTCCCCAAGACGGCCCGGGCTGCAGGATCCCAGCACGGCACAGACGTCACCCAGCCGCTCTCTCTGCCTTCCCGGCATCCCGGAGCAGCCCCGCGTTGCTACAGCAACACGAAGCCTTTGGATTCGATGCCTGGAAAGGGGGAACGGCTTGTCTCGACCTGAATTATTGATTAAAACAGAGAGGATGACACACACACTCAGAGGAGACGGCGAGAGGTGCCCGCCTTGATTTAAAGGCCATCTCCAAGGGGCCGGAGTCGCTCTGTGCCAGGATCAGTTGGCACACGGGGCCGGATCTGGGCACTCTCTCACACTACCCTGCCTTGCCCCTTCCCGGTCCGGCTGTTCCCAGGGAGCCACGGGCGGGCTGTGATCCGCAGCCCGGTGTTAAGGTGTTAATCCGCTTGTGCAAACACCTCCTCCCCGGTGTTGACCTGCTTAAACTCCCCGTTTGCTCTGCAAACAGAGCTGGCAGCGCCCGGGCTGCCAAGCGCTGCCTCTGTACCGCCTCCCAGGATGGCAGCCCTGGCACTGGCACCTGCCAGGGACCAGCGAGCCAGGCAGGATTTGCCCAGGATGCTCAGGAAGACTCAGAATCCCGGAGTCAGGAGGCTGGAAAAGACCTCCAAGGTCATTGCATCCACGCTGTGCCCGATCCCCGCCTTGTCCCCAGCCCAGAGCCCTGAGTGCCACCTCCAGTTTTCCTTGGACACCTCTGGGGATGGGGACTGCACACCCTCCCTGAGCAGCCCATCGTGACACCGAGCACCCCTTCCAGGCTCACCGGTATTCCAGGGAGAACTTGGTGAGCTCCCGGCTGTTGTGCAGCCACTTGAACTCGAGGGGCCAGCTGCCCTCGGCCATGCAGGTCAGCACCAGCCGGTTCCCCTCCAGGTGCACCTGGCTCCGCACCGGCTCCGTCTTGAAGTACGGGGAGACATCGTCTGCGGAGAGAGGAGGGAGAGGGATCAGGGACCCACATCCCGCCAGCCCCACGGACACTCAGCACTGCTGTCCCTGCAACAAAACGATCTTTAGGGTCCCTTCCTACCCAAACCATTCCGTGATTCCCTTGGCATCAGCATCACCCCGCAGCCACCTCTCCGTGCCCTGCCCCAGCCAGGCCACCCAGCCCCCTTCGCTGTCCCTTGTCCCTCCCCGAGCCATTCCAGCAGCCCATCCGCAAGGGCTCAGCCCGCTGCAGGTTTATCTAAGCTGCTTCTTTGCTTTATTCCCGGCTCCCTTTGTAGCATCTCCGAGCTTTTAACTCGGGGGGTGAAGGGGCGGAGGGGCTGCGAGCGGAGCGAGGCAGAACCACTTACTCCTCTCCTGTTTTATTTGCTAAGTAAAACTATAAATCGAACCACACAGCTCCATTTTCTGCTTAACAAATGGAAGCCCTTTTACTTCAAAGGCACATTCATATTCCCCAGCAGCTTTCAAGTGCACGTTGAATCACAGCTCTGGGTTTTTTCTTTGGGGTAGGGCTTTGCTTTCTTGTCTGCTCGAGCTGAATTCCTGCCGTGGATCCCCGCGCCGCTAGCGGCACCGAGGCAGTGCCCACCACCCTGGGGGTGTGACAGGAGTTTGTGGGAGCTCAGAGACCCCCCCAGAGCTGCACTGGGGGTCCCCCTCCTCAGTCCTGGCTCCTGCACACCCACACGGGAATGCCCAGCGGATTTACACTACCCTGCCTGGCAAAGGGAGGGCGCGGCGGTGCTGGGTGCCAGGCGAGTCATTAGGAAGGGAAGGAGCAGCTTGTGGCTCGTTAATTTAATCTTCCTCTCTGACCTTCAGCGGCGCTGGCTGGAAGGGGCAGCCCTCACTCCTCCTGGTGTCCCTGCCTCGGGTCCGGGATGGATCAGGACTTTGGGGCACCAGGGCACGGCAGCCCAGCGTGTCCCGGGTGGCACAGGGGCAGAGCGGTGCCCAGTGGCAGCTCGGTGCCCTGGCTGTTGGCACCACCGCTGCCAGCTCGACCCACGGCCACGCTGTTCCCTGGCTGGAGAGCTCCCAGGGAACAGGCCCTGCAGCCCTCGGGGTGCCCCAGGAGTGGGGACACAGCTGCCACAGGGCTCACAGGAACACCCCAGGGCAGCATCTGTGCCACCTGTGCACGGCAGTGGCCGCACGCGTCCCCACCACGGCGTGCCAGAGCTTGACCTGCGAGGTCGGGGCTGCGCCCACGCCACCCTGGAGACTTTGGGATTATGGCAGTGCCCAGATGGGGACGTGGCACAGCCAGATGGCAGCTCTGGATCCAAACACCTCCTGCATGAAACCAGGAAATGAGCCATGCGCCAGACTGGGTCCGCTGGGTGCGATGCAGCTGCAGGGAGGATCCAAGCACGGCACAACGCGCTGATCCCCAGGGAATGCTGATCCCACGGGCTGTGCTGCCGGGGTCCAGCCGAGGGCTCCAACGGCACAGCGGGACTGAAATCTGGCGTGCCCAGTGCACCCCCTGCACCCAGCCAGCACCCCGTCTTTAGGGTCCCTTCCTAAGGCACCTGGGAGGTGTCCTGGAGGTGCTTGGGAGGTGTTTGGGAAGCGTTTGGGAAGCAGGGTGCTGCCGGCGCACCTTCCCCTGGGCCCGCCCGCCGTTTGCATCCATCCTAATTTGATTTTAAGCAGCTAAGGCTCATCACGCTTTGAAGCGCCCGAGCCATCTGTTCTGCATTAAGGGGTGAAAAACGGCGCAGAGGAGGAGGAGAGGCGGCTCCTGATTCCACACGGATCGTTCCGTGGTGATCCGCCCGCGAAGGTCACAGCGGCTGCCAGGCACCCAGCACCTCCCGTGCCCCCAGAAAGGCAAACCCACCCCGACCAGGCAGGGGACAGCGGGGACGGGGGTCCTGGGGGTCCCCTTGAACGGTGAAGGTGGCACTGAGCTCAACTGGAATCCTCCTCATCCTCCTGGGAGCGCCGTGCCCCTCCAAGGAGCCCAACCCAGTGCCAGGGGCGGCTGGAGGAGAGGAGGGATCCAGGGAGGGGAGCGTGGCTCATTAATTCCGAGCTCTCCAGAGAGGCCTCCAGGGACAAGACCAGACCAGGTGTTCCTGGTGTTCCCAGGGGAGGCCCACAGCAGCTCTTGGAGGGGAGAAGAGAGGGGGGCCCCAATTCTGAGCAGTGCTGTCCCCCTCGTCCCCAGCCCCTTCTGCTGCCCCCCGGCCTCAGTTTCCCTCTCCAGCTGCACCAGCCATCCCAGCTCTGCTCCCTGGGGACAGCTCCTCTCTCCCACCATCCCTGACAGGCCATGGCACCACCAAATCCAGGCTCACGGAGCTCCCACCACGTCACCACGGAGCCGGCACGGATGGGAGCTGCCATTCCCCCGGCCCTGGGCCCAGA
>VWZT01002505.1:47449-60009 GCA_013397055.1 Pachycephala philippinensis | reverse complement strand
GAGGGAGGGTTCCCGGTGGGTGACAGCCACGTCCCCCCCAAACGAGGGGTCATTACTGCTCATTCCGCCTCTCCCCCATCTGTTGTGACTGTTTACACTCCACTTGCTAATTAGAGGCTAATTAGTTGGTGCAGAAATTCATCACTTTCCAAACACAGGCGGCAGCGAGGGGCGCCTCCGGCAACATCTGCACATCTGCCGGCGGCACGGGACGGTGCGGAGCTCCCGTGCCACCCCCGCCACGCCATCCCGGGGGTGCGGAGCGCCCGTGCCACCCCCGCCACGCCATCCCGTGGGTGCGGAGCGCCCGTGCCACCCCCGCCACGCCATCCCACGGGTGCGGAGCTCCCGTGCCACCCCTGCCATGCCATTCCGTGCCAGCCATGCCAGCAGTGCCCCCTCCGCAAAGAAAAGTGCCACCACACTCCTCTGTCCCCATCCTGCCCTCACCGCTGACCCCGGGCCGAGCAGAGCTGCCGGCGGTGGCGGATGGGATTCCCAGGGCTGGCAACAGCCAAGGGGGACAGGGACAGGGACGGTCCCAGCTCTCTCCCTCCCCTGCCGATGACAATCTAATGCCAGGCCCTGGCACGGCACTAATCCCGCCTAATGGGATCACAATCTCGGCCCCTGCACTTTAGTTACATCAGGCCGGCGGGGCATTAGGGCTGGAGCGGGCGCGGATGTAGGGCAGGGCTCCCGAAAGAGCCGTAATGGATCCTAATTCCCGGCCGTAATGGGCGAGCCGGGAACTAAGCTCCCCTCTCTCCGGCTTCAAATCCCTCTTGATGGGAAGGGACGGGGAGTTTTAAGCCTGGAGGAATCCCGGAATGCCTGCCAAGGGCACGGCTCTGCCTGGCAGCTGCTGGCAGGGGGGGGGGTGGGTTCGGAGGGGGCAGCCGCCTCCTTTCCCCTTCCCCCTCAGAGGCGAGGCGGGGATGGGGGCAGCAGATCCAATTCCAAGATCCCCCCGGCCACCCCCGGAGCGCCAGCGGGTCGTGGGACAGCCGGGTCCCCTCCTGCCTGGCACCACCCAGGGGACAGCACAGTCCCCGTCTCCGCTGGTGTCCAGCACAGGGTCACCCCCCCAGGGACAGGGGTGACATCCGCCCGCTCCCCGCCTCGGAAGGTGATCAGCCCAGTGCCCATTCTGCACGATTCACCAGGATGCACCGGGAATCCCAACAGAGCCGATGCCCACCGGCACCAGGGTGATGTCCTGAACCCGGCCCACCCTCACCTCCGGGCTCCAGGTACCCAGCAGAGCCCAGCCGACACCAGGGACCAGCATCTGCCTCAGGGACACAGCTCCATCCTCTTCCTCCTTCCCAACAGCCCTTCTCTGGTCCCAGCAGCATGCGGCCGGTGCAGCCCGGGGAGTGCCCACTCCACTGCCCACACCCCACCTGGAGCACGGAGAGGGGACAGAGCCGTGGCCCCACTGCCCCACATCCTTCCCGGGGCATCACCACCCGAAAAGGAGGATGGCAGCCACGCCGGCCCGGTAAGGAAGGTGCCAACCCTCCAGGAGCAGTGGCACGGCCACCTGGCACTGGCACTGCGCAGCTCCCGCCCCGGCCCCCCCAGCACGGGGAGATGGAGCTAAATCTCTTCGGCATCAGACTCTCGCTGGCTCCGCAGCACGAAGAGATTAAAAAACAATAAAGAGAAAGCGAAACCCTCCGCTATAATTACCAGCCTTTAGCCGCCAGCGGAGGCAGGAGGGAGGGAGGCAAGGAAAAAGGGGGAACAAGAAACAGAGGAGAAGAAGAAATCCACTAAAATTTTAATAGGAACCACTGCATTTAATTTAACGACACATTTTTTCAATTACCAGAATAATTGTTTTATTCATAAAACGAGTTTCAATAAGAGGGTAATTTTCCTTTGTTTTTATTATTCATTTGTGGAACATATTCGCAGCGCGGTTCCCCGGCGCCGCCGCAGCCATGCTACATCTGGGGGGCTGGGGAGGGGGGAACCTCACCCACGGCCCCCAAAAACAGCACCCATGGGGGACCAGAACGTCCCCGAGCACCCCGGTGGGGTCACAGCCCCAGCTGGGTGCAAGGAGAGGTGGCCCCAGGGGATCCGTGCTGGCCATCCAAGGGGTGATGGGGCCACGGGGGCCCTGGGGACAAGCGAATCCCTGCCCAAGCAGCCACCCCTTGGCTCAGTCCCATCCCCGGCTTCTCGGATGCCAGGTGCGGTTGGGAAGCTTCAGTTTTTCAGTGGGTGCTGGCAAAGCCACCAGGTCGATTCAATGGCACTCGTGTCCCCAAGGGTACGGCCCCGGTGCTCCCGGTGTCCCCAGGCGGGGCCCTCCCGGGGTCCCCGGCGGGCGGGCGGCAGGTGCAGGGGGATTAGTGGCTCTGCCCGCCGCTGCCGGAGCCATTAGCATTCCTGAGGCACGGCTCCATCCCCTTAATAAAAAGCAAACACGGAATTGAAATGCCGAGCGCCGCCGGCACCTGGGGAGCCGCGGAGCGCGACGGCGCTGCCGGGCGGGGACCGAGGGGACCAGGCATCGCCTGGGGGTGCCAAGGAGGAAGCCAAGAATGGATCAGTGTGGTTTGGGAACCTTGGCTGAGCCCTGCTCGCCCTTCTCCCGACACCTGGGCAGGTGCAGAGCAACCGGAGCCACTCCCTACAGCCTCCGAGGGGATCCCGCAGCGGGGGCAGGACGGCTCCATCCTCCTCATCCCATCACCAAAGCCAAAATCACAGAGTCACGGGATCCCAGAGGGGTTTGGGGTTGGGAAAGACCTTAGAACCCATCCAGTGCCACCCCTGCCATGGGCAGGGACACTTCCCACTATCCCAGGGTGCTCCAAGCCCCATCCAACCGGGCCTCGGACACTGCCAGGGATCCAGGGGCAGGCACAGCTTCTCTGGGCACCCTGTGCCAGGGCCTGCCCACCCTCACAATAAAGAATTTCTTCCATGAGATCCATCCCAGCATTGGCCCTCGGTCCTGATCCCAGCAGAGCTGGCCCTGGAGCAGCCACAGGGACACCCAGCTGTCCCCTGCTGTCCCCCCAGCTGTCCCCTGCTGTCCCCCCAGGCTGGGCTGGTGCCACGGGGCAGCCCCGCTCCCCGCACGGAGCAGTGCCAAAGGCACCTGGCACAGTGCCACCCACCTCATCCCCAGGGATCAGCCCGGCTGCCCCGCACACCCCCACCCATGGCGTGTCTTTTGATGTGGGTTTTTTTGCCCTTTTTCCTTAGAAAAAGACTTATAATTGCAGATGTGACCATTAATCCTCCCAACTTACTTTGTTCCCTTCCTTCCCTGCTTTCCCCTCCCTCCCTTCTCCCCCCACTGAGACCAAGAGCTTTAAAACTCTCCTTCTGGCTATTAATTAAAAGCAACCTCTCCACTGCCGTGAGTGTACTTGCCATAAATTAATAGCAGCCTTCTTAATCAAATCTTATCTCCTCTCCAAGCGCCCGGCGCACGGGGCCGGGTTGGTATCCCAGCCTGCCCAGCCGTGAAATGCAATTCCCAATGCTCCAGTGGCCTCGGCAGCTCCGCTCCGTCCCCTCCTCCCCGGCGCCTGTACCTGTGCGGGCCCGGAGTCGCCACCTGGGCCGGGAGGGAGGAGAGGGGCCCGGCCACCCGGCGCAGAGGTGGCTCCCGAAGGACACGCTCCATTTCTCAGCCATTTACCGCGTTTATCCGCAGCCCCTGCGGACGGCACTCGCCTTCCTGAATTATTTAGGAGGGGTTCGGTGCTCCGAGGCAGAGAGAGCCGTGGTGGGAAGTCCTCCTGCCGGAGCTGGGGGTGTGGGAAGGCAGCGGGGCCACGGCGCAGCTTTTGGGAGGTCAATTCCTGCACCTGTGAGCTCGCGGTGCTCCGGTTTCCACTGGAGAACAGCGTCCCTCCAGTCACCCAGCCTGGGCTCCCATCCCTGTCCCACCGGGTTCTCCTTCTCCCCACCCACGCCCCAGCCCTCCCTTCTGAGCTGCCCGTTCCCCAATCCCACAGAATTCCCAGAGAGCAGGGACAGAGGGGGACCTGGACATGGTGCCCTGCAGCTTCTGGGGCTGTGAATTCCAGCCCTCTCCTTTGCCGTGCGGAAAAAACCAGTGCTGGACGTGATTCTCCTTCTCGGCAGAGGCGGCGCTGCCTCCCTGGGGGGCTGAGACGGGCACGGGGGGCTCGGGCTGGGTCCCCCCCGCCAGCACCACGGCCCAGGAGACACCAGAAAGGAGCTGAGCGGGTTTCCAGCCGAGGCAGAGCAGCCTGGACAGCGCCGCTGCTTCGGCTCCAAGCACACCGGGATCCCTGGGATAAACCCCCCTTGTGGAGCAGGGAAGAGCCGCCGGCGCTCGGGGGTGCAGGAGAATCTCCCAGCGGCCCCATCCCTCCGGCAGCGAAGCCCGGAGCCGTGCCAGGTGCTGAGCCCGTCCTGCCCATGACGAGGGAAGAGCTGGGAGGCTCCAAGGGCTGGCACCGAGTGCCCTCCAGCCGTCTGCCACCAGAACGTGCCCTGCGACGACCTCGCTGTCGGAACACATCCGTCCTTGCTGCGATGTCTCACCGAGCTGCCGGGCTGCTCACAGCGCTGGGAGCTGCTGCTCTGCCGTGGGGAAGGGGCACGGGCAGCAGGAGGGGGCTGCTGGCCACGGGCGCGCTGCCCCCGGGCTCAGATCACGGCTCCTGCCCACCTGGAGGGACGCGGCTGGAGATGGGCACCTCATCTCCATCCAACCCCCTGCTCCCCTGTGCAGCTGCTTCAGCAATTCCCTCTCACGGGAAAAAGGGTTTTGGAGTCATGGGTGGCTCTGGGGATGTGGGGACACCTCCCATAAAGGATGCAAGGATGTGTGCCCATGACCCCAGGAGGGCTGGCAAAGGAGGGGAGCTGGAGCTGGCATTACCACCCCAGCGAGGAGCTGGGCTGGACCTGGCAGAGCCCAGAGCTCTGGCACCGCTGCCCTGCTCCCTGAGCCTCCCTCGGAGGGGATTTGGGGTTCCCTACATGCCGTAAGCCGATTGCAGAGGTGCGGTAACTGGATTAAGGGGGAGGCTGAGGGAGATGCGGACCTGCAGGAGCTGCTCAGCAGAGCACGGCTCCCGCCCGTGTGACACGGCAGGATTTGCAGAGCAGGAGCTTAAACTGATTTCCTTCCCTTAAGCCTTTGGAAAGGTGAAGCTGCAGGAGGGATGTGGGCTCTGCCCACTCCTCACCCTGCAAAAAACCCTGCAGGGCCCTGGCGTGGGCTGGCAGAGGAGTCATGTCCCCACAGTGATCCCCTCAGCCACCCACGTCCTCACACAGGCACTGGGTCACACCCCACAGCCACCCCTGCCCGTGGATCACACCCCACAGCCCCCCCTGCGCCTGCCCGTGGGTCACACCCCACAGCCACCCCTGCCCGTGGGTCACACCCCACAGCCCCCCTGCCCGTGGGTCACATCCCACAGCCACCCCTGCGCCTGGCACTGGCAGTGAGACCTCCAGGTGACCCCGCAGCGCCTCGGGGAGCTGCACAGTGACCCCAAACCCCCGCAGGGCCCCGTCAGCACCCACCAGCCACCCGTGGCGATAATCCCCGCTGGCAGCAGGCACCGCTCGGGGCTCTCGGTGACATCCCTGTGGCTAATCCAAGCTGACCATTGCAGGGCACGGCCAGGGGGGCCACGGCCTCAGCACCCCCTCCCTGGCAGCGCCCAGCACTCCCCAGATTCCCCACACAGCCCTATCCCGGGGTAAAGGTGACACCGATGGGGACCGCAGCAGTCCCTGCGCAGGGATGCAGGGGCAGCCCCCCAGCTATGCCCCCGAGCGCTGCCCCCTCCTCCTGCGGTCCCCAGCCCGGCTCCGGTGTCACCTGCGGGCTGCACAGCAGCTTTGCCGGTGTCACACCTCATCCATCTCTGCTGGAGATCTGCCGCGGTGCCTCCCGGGCCCAGGCTGGGGGGAGAGGCCGCAGGGGGGGTGAATCCCAGAGCCGGCGGCGCTCAGGAAAAGCCCAGGCAGAGACCGGGAGCCCCAAGCCCAGCCAAGGTGGCCCAGGCACAGAACGTGGCCAGGTCTGCCCTGGCACTGCCAGCACGAGGCCCCTGCACCCAGCGGCTCTGAATGGAGCTGGCAATGCTCACCAGGGCCATGGCATCCCCCAGGACAAACGGATGGATGGGTGGATGGAGGGACGGACGGACGGACGGACGGATGGATGGATGGACGGACGGACGGACGGACGGACGGATGGATGGATGGATGGATGGATGTCCTCCTCCCTCACTGCATCCCGCCAGGCCAGGCCGGTGGGACACCCCGAGCACGCTGCCATCTCCCCTTCCTCCTCCCACATCTGTCTCCAGGCCCATACTTATTTATTTATTTGTTAATTAACTGCTGTTTCCATAACAAACGCTCCAGCTTCTCCCAGCCTCCAACAGCCCTGGGGCTGGATTGTTAACTAGGATTTTAATTTGTTAATTAAAAGCAGGATGGCTCCATAACAAGCTCCTCTTCCACAGCCGGGGCTCTTGGCGGGCTCAGCGGGCCATGGGCAGCCTCACCATGCCCGGGTGAAGCCCTCCAGGGATGGGGGACGTGGGGAGGGGGGAGCCCAGCTCCTCCAGGATGAGGGGTGTTGGAACGACGCTCAGGATCTCCGTTTTCCTAGCAGCAGTGCTGGAGCTGATGCCACCTTCCCCTGCAGTCTCACCCTGGCAATCCCTTCCCCAGCACCTCAGCAGCTCCCAGCCCATGTCCCCGGCCATCAGGGGTCCCAAACCTGGTGATAGACCCTGCTCTGCCCACTGCAGCAGAGCCAGGGCCAGCGTTATCCCCTCAGGACTGGCATGGAGCACAGCCCGGGACAGCCCCCAGAACCCAGGCCGGTGGCACCGGGGACCCAGCCAGGTGCACAACGTGGGTAAGGTACGGCTTGAAACGCTCCCAGAGCCAACGCAGAAACATCAGCCCTGGCCGGGAAACAGGGATTTATTCAGCCCCGTGGCCGGGAACAGAGCGGGGCTGTGTGCCTGCCCATCCCTGCCGCTGGAAAAACCAACATTTCCCTCCCGGGAAACCCCAAACAGTCACACACACACACGGCCCCGTTGTGCGTGCCCAGCCCCGAGCCCGGGGGGCCGACAAGAGGAGCTTTGTGCTCCGAGGCACCGGACAGCCCCCACGGACCCCCACAGACGGCTCCGAGCACACGGACCCCGGAGTCTGATCCCAGTCCTGGCCCCAGGGCACGCAGCTCCAAACCCAAAGGCACGGAGCTGCCAGGAGCCGGAAGGGACCTGCAGCAAAGGGATGATCCTGGGGGTACAGGGGACAGGGGACAGGAGCCCCCCCAGCCCAGGGGACACCCCCAGGGCCGCCCTGCTGCGGGTGGCACAGACAGACGTTGTCCTGCTGAGCCTGTCCCCACGAAAGGCACGGCCCCGTCCCCAGCTGGGGATGTTTAACAAGCTCCAGGCTCTGGACAAAACTCCTTCCCCAGCAAACTCCTTCCGACGGCAGAAATCCTCCGAAGCCCGCGATTACGCAGCTCCGCCGTATCTGGGTCACTGCTGTGAGTCACGGACACCCGGAGAGTGACTCAACGCTATTAGAGGGGCCGGATCCTGCGGCTGATTTTCTCGGGAGAGGCTCCAAAACACTGAGGAAGGGAAGGATGGACGGACATCACCTCCAGACCCCCGCAACGGCCACCAGCCGGACGCTCCCCGGGCACGAGAGGGGGTCAAAGTGCATCCCCCTTCCTGCACTTCGGCCCTTTCCAGCCGAGACCGGAGCTTCCCCACACGGGTTTGGCAGGAACAGGCTCCACACCCAGCTGCCAAGCAAGGTGGGGGTCCCAAGCCCCCAGGGGTCCATCCCCACCCCACCGAGTGACACACAAGCCCGGGGCAGCCGGCACAGCTCAGGGCTGAGTTTGGCCCCACGGAACACACTGAGTGTATCCTCGAGGAATTCCTGGAAGGACACCACAGCCCTGTGCTGTGGCAGCTCCTGGGGTCACAGCGGCCGTAAGGGGGTGGGACAGCAAAGCCACCACAGACCTGCCCTGCGGGAGCCACCTGAGCAGCACCTGAGACGTCGCTCCTGCCAGGGGCACCCGCGTCCCGCCGCCCCCAGCCCCGCAGGATGCTCTGCAGACAGACAGACAAACACACGACAGCCGCTTCCCAGAGAATCCCAACGAGGCGGCGTTTCCCAACCGAAAAACCGGCGGGGAAAGAAAAACAGAGGAGAGAAACCACAAGAAAAACCCCGCTCAGCCCTTCCCAGGGCACTGACGCAATCGAGTCGCCAGCCCCGCGGGATGGAAAATGCTCTGCCAGCTCCCACCCTGCCCGTGCCAGGCGGGATGAAGGCGCTGGTGGCCAGAGTCCCCCTCCCCACGGCCCGGCCCCGAGCCAGCGGGCACCGGGCACTCGCCCATTTACTGGAGTGTTGCCCAGACATCCTTTTTCCAAAGTATTAATTAGTCATTGCATTGCTCACTTGAAACAGAAATAGCTGTAGCATGACAGCGAACATGAATTTTCCTTGGAAAAGCTTTTTTTCCAAAGCTTTTCCTTCCCAGAGAGCCCTGTGCGCGGGTGAGGGAAGAACTGGCAGCCTGGCGTTCCCCCCCAGCCAGCCCTGAATTTCCAGGGCAGCTCAGCAAACTCTGGTCATCGCATTTATTCACACACTTGTGGCTCTCGCAGCCAGAGGGGCTTTTCCAGCCAACGCCGCGCCAGCGATTCCAGCCTGACGTGAAGCTTATGGGGAGAAGCCAAGCGAGCGAGACTCCCCCGGCGCCCCGGGGGAAGGGCTCCGGCAGCTCCGCGCCCTGCTCGCCGCACGCGTCTCGCTTCCACCGCCCTGCACGGCCCCTCTGCCCACCCTGCCGGCCAGGAGAACGGAGACGAGCAGACGATGAAGGCACCCATCACCTCCCTCCGCGCCGGGGCCGGGTGCCGAGCGCTTCCCGGTGCTCAGCCGGCGGGGAGGGCTCTCCCGACGGCGGCAGAGCTCGGAATGAAACATCCCACCCTAATGAGTTGATTTTATTAGTTTGCGAATGCATTGAGAACTCATTATCAAAATAAACATCAGTTCACTCCACCGAGCACGGCACCGCACGCCCCGGCAGCGCCGCAGCTGCGGCCGCGCGTGGCTCCCGCCCCGGGACACCCCGCGGGTCCCTCCCGTGCCCCGGCACCGACCGGGGGGGCCAGGGCAGAGGTGCCCACCCTGCCAAGTCCCTCGTGCCAGGAGGTTCGCTTCTCCCCCCTTTCACTGCGGGGCTCCAGGCTGGGCTCCGAGCTCCTGCCACCCCAACAGGTTCCCTGGGAGCTGCTCGGTGCTGGAAGCAGCGCTGAGAGGCCCCCACGCCACGCCGGGGTCTCCAGCACCCCCGGGAGGCTGTGCGGCACCCAGTGCTGGAGCACGGGAGGNNNNAGCGCCGAGCCCCTCTGGGCAGGGCTGTGGTGGGACGCGGGGGCACAGCGGGCGCATTGTCCGGCTCGGCAGGACGCGCTCCCTTTGGAAGCAGCAGCTAATCCCATTTCATCCCCCTTCACGGCCATCAGCTGTTTTTCAGGCATGCAGGAGGCGGGGTGCTGAAACCAGAGCTATTGTGTCCGCCGGTCCCAGCCCCCTCCGGCCATCCATCCATCCATCCATCCATCCATCCATCCATCCATCCATCCATCCATCCATCCATCCATCCCTCCATCCATCCATCCCTCCATCCATCCATCCATCCATCCATCCATCCATCCATCCATCCATCCATCCATCCATCCATCCATCCATCCATCCATCCCGGCCCCGCGCTGAGCCGGGAGCCAGCAGCGTGTCCGCATCCCGCACCATCCCCAACCAGCCCTTCATGGACTGCCAGGAGCTGGGGATGCCAGATCCGTGCAGGACCCCGTCACCTCCCTCCAGGCTCTCAGCCTGAGCCCTGGTAAGCCCAGGAGAGGAGGAAGAGGAGGAGGAGGGGAAGCACCGAGCATCCCACCTTGCAGAGACCCATGGGAGCAGCCACCCGCGGCACCCAGCGCTCGATCGCTCCCTGCAGGGGGACACGGGCTCCCGGAAGGAACACCAATGTCCCCATAAACCCCGAGCACTGCCCAGCCCGTGCCCCAGATTCCTCACCCAGTCAATGAGCTGGGATGTGCCGGGGGGTGGCCCTGCAGGATGGGGACAGAGGGACAGGCTCCTGTGGCCATCCCGGGAAGAGCTCCATGTCTGCAGCCAGGAACAGGGAGCACGTCTGTCCCCAGCCTCACTCTTGCCCTGGGGAAATGCCCCCTGGATCCAGCAATTCCCAGTTAAGGGGGTCCAACCCCAGCATTTCCCTTCATCACGCTGAAGAAGGAGACCCACCATTGGGGGTCCACACCCCACGGCCACCCCTGCTGGCCCAGGGGACGGCCGGAGTCCTCCCACGCCACCTGTCCCCATTCCACACAAGGCACAAGGGACGCCGACCCAAGCCAGGGGTAGCAGGACCCTGCCAGGCACCCCAACCCCTCCCAGCTTTGTGCACCCCAATGTCCCAGCAAAACCCCTCCAGGGCCCAGCGATCCCACAGACGAATCCCCATCCCGCTCCCTGCCCTGGCAGGACCCCGGTGCCGCCGTGCACGGAGTCGGGAGGGCTCAAGGTTACAGCTGAGGACTCGCAGGTTGTGGGCTCACCCAGCAGTGCAGAAAGCAATTAGCTACCAGGGCTAAAATTAGCTCAGCGGCTTCTCCTGCTAATGGTCAAACTCATCAAGGCTTCCCTGCACCCGGGGCCTTGCACGGACAGGGAGGGAGGGATGGGAGCCGGAGGAGCAGCTCACGTGTGCCTGGGTCCCCTTCCCGCTGTACCCACCAGGCAGCAGGACACCAGCCAGCCCCACCGTCCCCTTGCCACCGTCCCCACCACCACCCCTGCCCTGTGCCTCAGTTTCCCCCCGCTGCCCGGGCTGGAGGGAAGCCCCCAGCATGCTCAGGAGCTGCCACGTGTCAGGGTGGGTGGTGCGGATGGAGGGGCAGGGAGGGAGAGTGGCTTCAGCACAGGGGACCCCAGCATTCCTGGAATCGCCACCGTGCCATCCCACGGCCAGCCGGGGATGCCCAGCTGCTGGCACTCAGCAGCAGCTGATCCCAGGGCCTGCAGGGAGTCATGGAATGGTTTGGGTTCGAAGGGGCTTAAAGCTCATCTTGTCCCACTCCTGTCATGGGCAGGGATCCCTTCCACTATCCCAGGCTGCTGCAAGCCCTGTCCAGCCTGGCCTTGGTCCCCTTCCCCGGCCCATGGTGGTGACACTGATCCCCACGGGAAGGTGACACCCCACAGCATCCAGTCACAGTGTCCCCAGGGATGGCCCTGCTGGAGGCCGGGAGCCCCCACGCCCCAAGTCTCCATTCCTGGGGGCCCCATCAGAGCAGAGAGACAAAGGGGGCTGGGGACCAGCTGCAGCCCGGGAATGTCCCCTGCCCTCGGCCCCCGTTCCCAGGGATCAGGTTTCCCAGTTCCCAGGCAACCCGAGCCCGGCATGGCTTTCCAGGCAGGCATTCCTGCACCCCCGGGGCTGGGNGGGCCGCCAAGGGGGCCACTGCCTGCCCCGGGCACAGGCAGGTGTGGGGAGCCAGGCTGGGGAGCGGGGCTGGAAGGTGAGGCAGCACTGGGAGGTACATCCTGCACCCCCAAAGCTGGAAGTGGGACATGCACCCCAAAAGCCGGTCCCCAAACCCATGGAGGGTGCTGAGGGTGGTGCCCATGCCAGTGGCATCGCCAGCATGTCCGGGGTGTGAGGGATGCCAAGCACGGCCAGCAGGGAGCTGCTGCCAGCACATTCCTGCCTGCTGGCGGGGTGGAGTGATAGGAACAGGCCCTGAGGCTGGAGCCACCTCCATGGATGGGGGAACCCCAAAACAGAGCAGCAGCTGTGGGGATGAGGGCGGTCCCTGGCATCACCACCACGTCTGAGTGATCCTGGCCCCATATCCTTTCCAGCAGCTCCATGCCACGCTCCAGTGCACGGGCAGAGCAGCTCCCAGGACACCCCAGTGCCCCAGTGCCCCCCATCCTGGGCCATCCCAGCTCCGAAGGGCTGCTGGATCCCCTCGGGTGCTTCGGAAGCCCAAGGCCCAGTGCCATGAGGCACTGGTGGAGCACCAGAGCCACCAGCCCTGGCACAACCGCGGGCACGGCGGGGCTCAGCTCGCCCTTCGTTAGCACAATCACATCACCTCTGACAGCAGCATATTTCTCCCCGGCCGTTTCTCACCCAGCCACACGCCAGCCACTCGCTAACGAGCTCGGGGCAGTAGCGAGGGCTCAGAGGGGAGGGCACCCTCCGCTCACCCACCCACCCAGCACCAAGCGGGTTCTGCTCCCACACGACGCTGTCCCACGGGGCCATTTCGCCCCAGGCACTGCCCGTGCTGCTGCTGCAAACACCAACACACCCCCAAACCAGTTTGCGTAGGGCCTACAGTAATGTGCGTGTGGCTGGAGCTCATCCCCAGGCAGGAACCAGCCACAGGCACGGGCTGGGGACAAGGACACGGCTCGTGGAGTGGCGGAGGCAGGGT
>VWZT01002505.1:27712-43012 GCA_013397055.1 Pachycephala philippinensis | reverse complement strand
GCCCCCGGTTCGTGCAGAGCGGGCGGGTCCCCCTCCGTCCTCGGTGCCCCCGCTGTAGAAGCAGCGGCTCCTGTCTGCAGCTCCCACCCTAACCCACCCCTCTCTGCCCCAGTCCCTCCGACAGCACTCAGAGCATCAGCGCTCGACCCCTGCGAAGGGGACACTGCACATCCCCCAGGTAGCTCTAAGGCAGAACTCAATGACACAGGATTACAAAAGCAAACGTTTTAGGGTTCTCAAAAAAAAACCCCAACAAAACCTCTAACCCCAGAGATGACCCAGCAGCACCTCCCTGACAATACACCACCACATCAGGCCTGATCCTGCAATTCCTCAAGCCCAGAGCTCCCAACAGGATCACACATCCTTAAAAGATGTCTGTGCTTTCTGCTAGCACATAGCACAGTGCCTTGCATTAGGTAGGGGAAAGCAGCTCAGTCACGGCTGCTACCGAGCATTAACACCCAAGGACCTGCACCATCTGCACAGGAGGAAATAACCATCCGGAATTTTGGATCAGCCTCCTGAGCACACACGGCACCTCTGAGCCAAGGGAGCTGCAAGGATCAGGGTGAAATGAAAGCATGAGCAGATTAGCCTGGAGCCAGCCCCAGCACTGCCGGGTCACACCAGGGCAGGGACGGAGGGAACACTCTCCCACAGGCATTGGTACAACTCCGTGTGACAATGCCTGGGCACTGGTGTGCATTTCCACCACAGTGTAACACTCACGTGTAAATCCTGCACAGTCCTTGGGGGGACAATGCCTGTGTGCACGCTGCATGTTTGGAGAGCTACTGCCAGATTTCCCATCGACCTCTCGAAGAGAGACTGAACAATAACCCAGCACTTGCCCACCCCAGCATTAATCAGCTCCGTGGCTGGCATTCTCAACCGAGATGATGGGATCAATGTGCTGTGGGAGGCAGCAATCCTGGCTCACCCCTCAGGGAGGTGTTTCCCGCTGCCGGCTGGAACAAGCAGAGGGAGAGGCTGCCCTGCCAGGGGTGAGCTCAGCCCCCATCGGGGCTTCAGACCTGCTCCCCAGGCACCTACACACACACTGCAGCCACAGTAACACTCAGCACGCTCCCAGGCCCCTGCAGGATCAGGGCTTTGTTCCATGAAGAACAGGAATTCCTGTCTCCAGGGCCATAAATCCAGGTCTGACCCTGGTGCCGGCACTGATTTATGGTTATTACCATTAATCTTGCCGAGCTGTGAGTAGTTTATTACCCACTTGCACAGGTACCTGGTTCTCCACGGTCACCCAGACTGATTGAGTCTGGATCTCACATCCATGTTCCCACCAGAGCACATCCCCCCTCCCAGTCCCGCCAGCTCTGTGCCAGCTCTCCTCTGCCCAAATCCCTCCGAGCAGGAGCAAGTTCCAGCAGGTAGCACCACACCTGTCTCCAGGGGTGTGTGGAAGAGCCGGGAGCTGCTCTGTACAACGCTGGCACATCCCGGAGATCAGAGGGCTCTGGTGGCCCCACATTGCCACCCACCCCTGTCCCTGAGGACATTCCAGGTGATGCCCGGGTAGGAGGCTGTGTCCTCCCCGTGCTGCTGGGTCACCCCTGCCCCACACAGGGCATTTCTCCATCTTCCATGAGTTCTGGCCCCCTCCTCCAGCAACATTACTGGGAATCCCAACCTGGCCTACAATTTGGGGCAGCACCACTTGTAATTACACCAGGAATCGTGACAGCACATCCTTGCAGACCGGTGTGAGCCACATCACACGGCTCCTGCCTCTCCAAGACTCCTCTAAAAGGGGTTTCTGGGCTCCTCTCTCAGACGCTGACCCCGGCACGGGGGTCTCCAGCCCCCACCGGCAGCTGCACATCTCCGAGCTGCGGCCGGAGCCCCGGCCAAGGAGGGGCCGAGCCCGCGGAGCCGCCGGCCGCGGGCAGCAGGAACCCGCCCCGGGGCTATTTGCGGATGTGAACGCTGTTATTTTGCCTCCTGCTTGAAGAGGGCGCATCAAAGTCAAACCCAAAATACGGCGCTGGGCTTGAATTAAAAACTCTTGTCTGAAACCAAGGCAAGTTCCAAAAAAAGATCAAGGCTTTGTTTGAAATGTAAAAGTCTTTGCTGGGTTGTCAGGAGCTTTGGGGACCATCAGCATTATCCAAAGGCTGCAGGACAACAGCCAAGAGCTTCAGCCGTCCTCAGCATCCCTCATCTTGCTCGGAGGAGGCACCGACTCCCAGCAGCATCCCTGTTCCTTGAGCGGGAGAGCAGCATCCACGCTCCCTGCTCCGGGAAAGGGCTGGGAAGTGCAAGGAGAGGTCGGAAGCGCTGCCTGTGAGTGAGAGGCTCCAGGAGCTCAGTCCTTGTCTGCTATCAAAGGGGAGAGGAGATGGATGTAACCACAGGCTGTCAGCACCGGCGCAGGGAGGAGAAATTGGATCCGGGAGGCTCGGCGGCCTCACGGACAGCAGGGTAACAAGCTCCCACAGGCAGCAGGAGAAGCCAGAACCGTCCAGACCAGCAACGACGGGCACGTTTCTAACAGGGAGGATAACTCTGGCTGCAGCAGGGCTCCCTAACACCTTTTTTTTGTAATTAAGATTGAAAGAGGCTTTTTTCTCCAGAAGCATCAGCTCTGCTGGAAGAGTCGATCCAGGGTAGCGCTGCAGGCCAGAGCAGCCTCTGCAATGATTTAACTGCTCCCTTCAAACCCGGGTTTAGGACAGGTCCCTTCTCCCTAGAGCTGCAGCTCAGGATGAGTCACAGCCACCTCATTCCCCGGGCCCCGAGGGCCCTCCCCAGACCTGGAAGGCCACACGCAGGCAAACGCCCCATTTTTGGCAGGGCTGAAGCTGCCTCTCCTTGAAGGGCATCAAACAGGGCTCCACACTGCCCTCAGGAACTGTGCAAGGAGCCTCCAAACTGGCTCGGAACAGAAACATCTTAAATCTTTTATGAGTTAAAAAAATACCGAGGAAAGGAGCAGCACCAGGAGCACGCCCTTTCCTCCCTGCCAGGGCTGCTCCTCTTCCCAGCCCTGGGGCTCTCTCCCGGCATCAGCTGTTTGGGGCCGATTTAAGCCCAATTAAGATCTTCCCTCAAGCCCCCAGCGAGCCCGTGCTCGATGCCGGGGGCTCTGAGCTGGCGGAGAGCAGAGCAGCGTCACCTCCCCAGCACTGGGGACAGGGCTCCTATGTCCGAGCAGGATCGGCCTCTCTCCGTGGAGAGCTTTGGGAACAAACCACGAAGGGCCAGAGACTTTGCAGGGGGACCTGCCTGCAGCTGCCACCACCCTGCTCCACCTCTGCACCACCAGATGGGCCCAAGCAATCCACAAATCACAGGAGCAGGGGGTTAAGGGTGGATGTGGGGACTATGGGACCCCCACCGAGCCAAACCACCCCTGGTTCCCCTCCAAACACGAGGGTTTGGCACACGCAGCACCACCACAGACTCCCAAACCCCCCGGTGCTGGCATTAAAGCTCCTTCTCCTGCTCTGAAGCCCCTCTAATTGAGCACCCCGGGACAGCTCCAACCCCAACAAAACGCCTGTGCAGAGCGCAGGTGGAGAGCACTAATCCCAGCAGCCAGGGAGGCGGGCAGAGCAGGAGTCTTTGCTCCATCCAAAGCTTTTATCCTCCTCCCCGCAGCGCCGGCAGCTCCTGAGGAGCTCAGGGCAGCATGGCGAGAGCTGCTCCCACCGGCGGGGGGGCCTCTCCCCCACACAACAAGCGGGATGTGGGGGTTCCCACCTGGATCCCCGTGTGCTGCTCCACGTGAGAGGGGCTGAGGGTGGGGGAAACACCGTTCCTGCTGCTCCAGACCCTCCCGTCCTCAACTGAGGGCTCACATTGGTGAATCCTCCTCCAGAGCCTCTTTGAGGCTGCAGGTACTGGGGGAAGAAACACTTCTGATACTGGAACCACGGAACCAGCACCCCCCCAGCCCCAGACACACAAACTGCTCCTCCACCACCCTGCAAAGCCAAGTTTTCCTTTTCCTACAGGCCGGAAAGAAGCCCGAGAGAAGCCCCAGGATGAGCCATGGGGAAAGCTGGCTCCACTCTGCAGCAGGAGGGCAAAGGTGCAACCCCCAGCTTCAGAGCTGACCCCACACCCCAAGACCACCAGCGCAGAAACACCCGCTCAGCAGCACCAGCCCCCACCAAGAGCCCAGACCTCAAGGCTGAGTTTTTAAATCAGGAGATTAAAAATTTAAACTAAGGCTCTGGCTCATTTTAACATGATTTCTTAACATTTAAAGGCCACCTTCCGAGCGTTCCTCGGGAACAGCAGCTGGGGACAAGCCAGGTTTGCTGGGGGCTGCATCCAAGACTCTCACTTAATCACGCTCTTCCAGGAGCTGAGGTTTTCAAGGCGCTCACTGCTGACCCCCCCCCACAGCAGCCAGGGCCAGGCTGGGGGTGCCAGAGCCCCCCCAAACCCACTCCCCTCAGCCAGAGAGTATGCAGTAACCCCATCCCCGATTCCCACACCCAAAGCTCAGAGAAGTGGGATTTTGTGGGACAACCCAGACCCAAAAAGACTTGGGGGGACACCAGATCAGGTTTTAGGAGATGCCACTTGTGCTCTCCCTCTCCCAGTATCCCTGACCTTGCCATCACCACCTGAAGCTCCCACAGATCTGTGGGTGCCCACAGCAGCCCTGGGCACTCTTCATACCCCATAATTTGGAGTTCCTGCCAGCAGAACCCCACAAAAACATCAGAGCCCAAAACCCACCTTACCAGTCCCCAATGGGCATCATTTGTGGCTCATCCCTCCTGGAAAGAGCCAGCTCCAGCATTTCCATGCCTGGCAGAGAGTGACCATCCCAGAGCAGCTGCACAGAACCCTCATCCCAGCTCTGCTCTGCACTGAGGCAGGAGATTTAACCCACCTGCAGCTGAAACCCCTCCAGGTGAGCTCAGGGGGTACCTGGAGCCCCCAGCCCGCGGCTTCCCAACTCCCTCCTCTGCTGCCGAGGGAAGGGGGGACCCCTGTCCCTGACAGTGGGACAGGATCGGGGCTGGGGGCTCCAGCCCTGCCTGCAGGTGATAAATAATGAGTGAAAATCGGGGAAATAGTAAATAATGTATTTACAGACCTGCATAATGGATGACACAGAGCTCAGGCTGCGGAGGGAGATCCCTGCCTGGCAGGGGAGTGGGCACAAGTGAGGACAGGGCAAGGGGGACACGTGGCTCTGGCAGGCTCCCCAAGCCTGTCCCCCCATAAAAATCAGCCTTTCCCTTCCCCACTTGTGTTCCCACAAAGCCCCAGGGGCCTTTTCGGGAGTTGTAATTACCAGCCCCTCAATCAATCCCGTCAGCAGCAGCCAAACCTCAAAGTGAATTATCCCATAATTGGGTTGGGATCGGGGGGACCCAGGCAGGAGGGGAGGGTCCCTGCCCAGCCCCCTCCCCACACCCAGCCCACCCATCCTGCTGGATTCGCTGCTCCCCCCGGGGGCTCTGGGTGTTCCTGGGGTCACCACACCCCGAGCATCGCCCGCTGTCACGCCAGGGAGCACAGAGACGCTCAGGAAATGGATTCTGGCTGGCTCCCACTGAGGAATTCTGCTTCCAAGGGGCCGTGGATGGGATTTGCTGTCTCTTGGCACTCCTGAGAGCTGTTGACTCGTTAACCATTGGTGAAGGATGAGGCTGCTGGGTGAAGGGGCAGGTCTGAGCCCTGGCACTGCTCTCCCAGCACATTCCTTCCCACAACAAACATCCCTGTGGGATACGGGGGGAAAGACCCGACAGCTGGAGCAAAGTCCCAGCACAACCTCGCAGGCAAGACCTGGGGGAACCATGCTGGTGCCTCAGTTTCCCTGGATGAAGCCCAGCCCAGCTACACCACAGGTGAGATGGGGACAGGGGTGACACAGAGCCCTTCCCAACTGGTTGGTGCCACCGCCTTGCTGGGAGTGAGGCAGGGAAAGATCCGTCTTGCTGCCCGCTGGATAAAACAGCTACATTTCAGATAATTCCAGATAGTAAATTTTTTGAGTCCCTATAAGCTAAAATCAATATTGGCACAACTGTGCGTCATTAAAAACTAAATGAACATGACAAAGCCAAACTGCTGCCTATTAAACAAATGAGTTTCTATCCACACAGGCACAGCGGGTTCCGAAATCCTTTATTCCAGGAGCAGCGCTTTTATCCGAGGGGTGGGAACACGCAGGAGCACGGAGCGGTGTGTGCCTGCCCTTCCCGGGACACCGGGACACACTGTACCGGGAGCTCAGCCGTGCTCTGGGCTGCCCTCAGCTTCCCGAGCTCGGGATCGGGATGGAGCAGCCCCACAGGGCCCCACCAGGATTTGGGGCAATGGGGAAAAGCCATCAGGAGGAGATTGGGGGTGGGGGACACTGGGAGAAACTGGGCAGGGCGGGATGTGGGAAGGGCAGCGGGATGGGAGTGGGATGGGAGTGGGATGGAGGAGGGAGGGGAGAGGGATGGAGGAGGGAGGGTCGTGCAATGATGGTGCTCCAGGGATGGTGTGGCACTGCAGTGGTGACACCACGGTGACACAATAACAATGAAAGGGTGGCACAATGGCAATGTCATGACAATGCAATGGTGACACAGTGGTGACACAATGGCAACGTCATGGTAATGCCAGTGGTGACACAATGGCGACACAATGGCGACACAATGGCGATGCAGTGGTGACACAACGACAATGTCATGGTAATGCCATGGTGACACAATGGCAATGCGGTGATGACACAACAGTGACACAATGGCAATGCAACGGTGACACAACAGTGACACAATGGTGGCAACGCAGCAGTGCAACGGTGACAAAATGGGACTGCAATGGTGACACAATGGCAATGGAATGGTGACACAATGATGACAAAATGGCAATGGAATGGTGACATAATGGCAGTGCAACGGTGACACAATGACAATGTCATGGGAATGCCATGGTGATACAATAGCAATGCAATGGTGACACAACGGTGACACAATGGTGGCAACGCAGCAGGGCAACCGTGACAAAACGGCAATGCAATGGTGACACAACAGTGGCACAACGACAATGTCAAGGTAATGCCATGGTGACACAATGGCAATGCGACAGGGGCACAAAATGCAGCAGTGACACCACGGCAGTGCCATGGCAATGCGAGAGCTGCCCCCCACGCCGGGCACCGCATACCCCCTCCCTGGAACTGTGGCAGGAACCTGCACTGAACCTTCCCAGCCCAAATCTCGCAAGTCCCGGCAGTGCCCCCCGTCCTCTCCAGACTCTGGGAGGGCCAGATCTGCCTGTCACCCTCATCTGCCACCATCACTCGGTGCTGTCACAGGCACACACTGGGGACACACTGCCAGCCGCCCACTGCCTGTCCCTGTGCTGTAATTCCCGTGTCCTGATTGTGTCCAAGCTCTCCGCGCACACCCGGAGGTATCCACGTGAGGAGGTGCTGGGGAGGGGGGCTGGGAAGGGGGAAGGGGCCGGGGCTGCTCGGCTGCCGCCTCCCCCCGGCTCCCAGCGCATCCAGCAGCCGGCAGGAAAGCCGGGAAGCGCCGGGAAAGGTCAGCGCGCTCAGCCATGGGAAGGAGAGCGCTGGAGGGCGGCTGAGCCGCTCCCACCCGTGCCAATGGCTCCGGGGGTGCTGGGAAGGGCTCCCCGTCACCTTCCTCCGGGACAGACCCCCCCAGAGCGGGCACGCGGGGGCTGCTGGAGCCCCGTGGGCTGGGCCAAGCTCTGCGCCCACCGATGGCTCCTGGTGACACCGGTGACCTGCTGCAGCCCCCTGCGTGCCCTCCCTGGGGACATCCCCCCATCCTTCCCACCCCTTCCCCCACCAGAATCTTCATTCCACTGCTTTTCCTCTATTTAACATTCCAGTTTCTTCTCCTTATTCTTCATATTTTCCATTATGATTCCCATTTCCTTTCTTTAAAGTTTTCTGACATGGAACTGTTTTATTTTTGGGAGCTCAGGGGAGGCCTTGCTTGGCACAGGTTCCCTGGACATCCTTTGCTCAGGCCGGTTCGGGGGGCTGTGGGGAGGGGATCGGTGTAGGTCCCTTCCAACTGGAAATATTCCATTCCTTTCTATCCAGAAGTGCTTCATTTCTGCAGCCTGCTTAGGATTTGGGGGAATAAAGGGGAAAAAGGGGGGATTGGGCGGGTTTGATTAGGATTTGTGGAAATCAAGGGGGAAATGGGGAGTTTGGGGAATTCTGACTAGGATTTGGGCGAGCAGAGCCCCATGTCCCTGTCCCATTCTCTGGAGGATTCCAGAGCCTCGCTGGGCATTGAGGGTGATGAATTGTGTCCACACATGGAATTTTGGCTTCCTGGAGGCACCAACTGCCCAGGAACTGCGTGGCACACGAGGGCAGTGCTGGTGCCACGTGGCACCGGGGCAGGGTGATGGATTGTCCCGCTGGGGACAGCGCAGAGCATCCCGGCTCCTGCCTCGGTGGCACTGAGGGCTGTCACTTGGAGACCGTCAGCGGAGTGTGAAGTTCACCTCTGCAAGGAGAAAAAGAGATTGGGAATGGAAAACTGAGGCTGGGGAGGGATTTTCCCAAGGAAAACGTGCAGGATCCAGCCATGGCCTCCAGCCCCATCCCGCCTGATGCTCCAGCAGAGGGATGGATGGCAAGGTGCTGCATCCCTGATCTGGAATTTCTCCCAGAAGGAGCTGGGAAGAAGCTGCACCCCCAGGAATGCTGGACACAGGCAGAGGAGTCAATCCCATCCCTACAGAACCGAGGCTGGGAGGGCTGGGAGCTGCTGTGGGAAGTTTTATGGTGCTTGAATCAATCAGTGGGAATCCCATAAAAGTCAGCGGGTATAAATGGGTTCCTGGGATAGGTTTTGACATCCAATTGTCTTTTCCATTTCAGTTGTCATAAAGCTCTGCACACCCAGATATACAGCCCGAGCCAGGGTGCACACTCCGAAATCCTGATGTGCAGCCACGTGTGCCACAACCCCCAGCACACGTGCATGGAGAGGCTCTGGACACACGCATGGAAGAGCCTCCGCTCCTCCCGAGGACCCAGGGATCCATTTCCCTGCCGTTACCCACGGCAGGAGCACAGGATGGGTGACAGGGGATCGATTTGTGAGGCTGTTCCAAAAAAAACCTCATTTAAAGGAAAACTTAGATGAGCAAGCAAGTCGTACATCATCTCCCTGTAAATCATTTGTCGGGCTCGGGGAGGTGAGCGACAGGGCACGAGGATGCGGGGTGGCGTGGGAGAGAGGGGGTGGAGGAGGGTCCCTGGTTGTGACCCCATTTCTGAGGCAGGGGGCTGGAGATGGGGAGCCTGGGAGCAGGGGTACCCCCCATTCCCAGCCCCCCACCCTGGAGCTGGAATCACCAGGAGAAGGTGACTCTGCCCCACTGTAGCACCTCCAGATAAAGAATTATGGATAATTTCCTTCTGCCCATCTGGCACGCAGGGAAGAGATGTGCAGGAATGAAACTCCTGGCTCCGCAGTCTCCTTTTCCTCCTCCTTTCCCGTCTTGGGCTGTTTGGAAATGAGAGTTAAAGAAGGTGGAAGGGCTGGGAGGAAGAGGAGGGACTGTGTGGTTCAAGGCATCCCTGGCATCCCACACCGGACACCTGAAATCTCTGGAGTTCCACACTGGAGACCCGGCATCCGTGGGGTCCTGTGATGGAATCCTGCCATCCCTGGGGTCCCACACCAGAGTCCCGTCATCCCTGAGGTTCCAGACTGGAGTCCCATCATCCTTGGGGTCCCCTGCCAGCTGGCACAAGTGCTCCTCAGCCAATAACTCACACCCAAGCCTCTGCCTCCCTTCCAAACCCATCTCTCCGGAGAGCAGGAACGCGCCGACAGGGATTTATTCCCTCCCCGGGGCGGGCGACTCCGTGCGAGCAGATGCCACTTTGTGTCACCGCCTGATTTCTCTCCCCTCGGTTCGCAGCTCATCATCAGCTCCGGCGGTGACCGGGCCCCTAAATCACCGCCCCTGCTCCCCGCCGGGATGGATGCCGCGATTTTTCTCCTCTCCAAACAGCCACCCGCTGGCTGCGGCCCCGCAGGGACCCCGCGGAGGGAGGGCTGGGACAGCGGGGCTCCGAGCTGGCCCCTGATCCATGGGGGAACTTATACTGGAAAAGGGGGTGCCCAGGCACGCACATCCCAGCACTAATCCTGCTCCTTCCCAGCAGGAAGCACCGGGGTCCTGCTCAGCAGGGCTCGGCATCCAAACCCGGCGCTGCGGATGAGCCGGGGCTTGTTCCCCGGCGCGGCTCCCCGGCTTGGCACCGGCTGCAGCCCGGCAGCCCCTGCCAGGCTCTGCCTCCCTGGCAAACAGCGGTTTCCTTCTGGCTGCTGTCAGGGCTGAGCATTCCAGAGAGCATCCAGGCTGCTGGCAGGCCTGCGGCACCGGCGCCGGGAGCTCCTTTGGCAAAAGGGCCCGGAATGCTCACGTCGGTGTCCCCTGGGCGCTGGGACGGGCGGTGGCTGTCACCGCGGAGTGGCCGGGGATGGACGCACGGCCCTGTGCAGATTTGGCGGTGGGTGATGCTCAGCACGAGCCGTGTTGCATGTTGTGATTAAGTGATCGAGCAGAGGACACCGGTGTCCCCCCAGGGCTCAGCCAGGTCCGCTCCCGCCCCACGGAGCCGCAGGGAGGGAAAGGAGAGGTGGAGGGATCCTGTGCCAAACCCCAGCATCCCTACTCCAGCCGGAGCCTGGGCTGCAGCCAGAGGAGGCTGGAGGTGGATAAAGCTCATCTCCTCCAGCATATGGAGCTCGGAGCGAGCTGTCCTCAGGCAGCAGCGGGGCGTGCACGGGGAGCTGCCCCCTGAGCCCACGGCCCTGCCAGAGCCTGCCCACATCCACACGCTCCTGTCCCCCGCCAGGATCCGTCACCGCCAGCTGCCTGGGGAGGGACGTGGGCACTGATCCGTGCTGGCCTCGGCTCCTGGCACCCGCGGACAAGGACACGGCACAGCCCCGCAGCCCCGGGGAGGAGCGCTGGCTGCGGTGCAGGATGGAGCTGGAGGTCTCCCTGACCTCAAAAGGGAGGAATGGACCCTGTGAGCCCCCAGCTCGAGGCAGCGGGGACAGGCAGCTGGTGCCCATTGTCCCCTGTGCCAAGCTGAAGTGACCACGGCCAGGCCATGGGGACACAAAACCCTGGGCACAGTGGGACTGATTTAAATCCGTTTTAAATTCCAGTCCCTCACTGTGAGTCCCTGTCTCATGTGACATCAGACTGTGGCGCCAGGGCTGGATCCACGAGGTGCTGACGGAGCAGGATGAGACCCTGTGCTGTGTCCAGCCTCAGGAATCAGGCTGAGCACAAGGGGGTTTGAGTCTGTCTGCACCTGCCGAGGTGCCAATGAATCCCTCCCACTGCCACCAGCTCCTGCAGACCCCCAACCCCTGGTGTCCCCAACCCCTGGGAGCTGTGGCTCCCAACACCCCCCTCAGCACCCCAGGGCACTCGCTGCCACCCCCCATCAGAACCAGGGCCACACGGGCAGAGGCTCCCAGGTGCAATGGCAGTAACAAGCTTCTGTTAAATAATTGAATTCCTCAAATCGTTCCCTTTTCCCTCCGGTTTTGGTACACATTTGTCACCGTGCCATTAGGCAGACGCTTTGCTCGCACTTCATTTATTCATAAAGCGCAGCCGTGACAATGACAGCGGAGCTGAGCACAACCGCTGGCACGGGACAAGGCTGTCCTGGCATTCCCAGATCTCACAGTGGCGCCAGGATGGTGACAACACCGGGATAACAGCGGAGGATGAGGGCTCTGTGTATCCCACTTGTCACCACTTCCCCATTTTGGGGGACAGACGGGGACAATCGGCTCTGTGCCCACTGCACCCCATCTCCTGCAGTGCCTTTGGGTGGTGGCAGCGCTGAGCGGTGCAAGAACCACCCCAGGACCTCCAGAGTGCCCAGAGGGGGAGCTGCCTCTGCTTCCCACATCTGGTGTGTCCAGGAGAAGGTCCAGAGGAGGGATTAAAGCTAAACCTGGCCTTGATCCTGTTCAGCAGAGCCACAGAGCCACCATGAGCTCCTGCACCAGTGCCAGGAGCCAGGCAGATGGGAAAAGCCATTAAAGGTCATCAGGGAACAGCAATCCCTTGGTACTGGATGTCACCAAGCTCATGAGCAGCCAGGGACGGGCACCACCGATTGCCACAGGACACTGGCACCACGGATTGCCACAGGACACTGGCACGGGCCCATCCCACGGCAAACTGCTGGTGCTGCTGCCAGGATGGGGATGGCCGGGGCAGCTCTGGGGTGGCCGCAGATCCACACTCCTGGCCCTGGGCTCCTGTCAGAGTCCCCAGGGGACTGAGCACCCTGAGGGTGCCAAGCTGGAACCCCCTGATCCAGGTGGAGCACCACAGGTCCGTCCGTGCCGTGAGCGGTGCCACCTCTGCGGGCTGGGGCCTGGAGGGACGTGCCTCGCCTTGCGGGAGCTCTGCTCAGCTAATTGCAGTAATTAGCCCGTAATGAAGCAATTATTTGAGGACGTGGTGCCATGTGTTCCTGCGGGGGGCGGGGACGGGGGGACGCAGTCTCAGAGCGGCACGGTGACAGCGGGCACAGGCCGTGTGTGCCCAGGGGACAAGGACACCTCATGTCCCCCGAGGGGACGTTGGGGGCACAGTACTTTCTCCGTGGATTTTTGCCCAGGATTCCTGTTCCTCCATGACTCTGGTGAAAGGGAGAGGCCGGACCCAGGGTGGGACCCCACAGTGGTGGTGGGAGGCGCTGGGATGGATGGATGGAGGGATGGATGGATGGATGGAGGGATGGATGGATGGAGCTGCGCTGGCGGGAGCTGTGTGGACACGTTGCTCTGAGGCCTGCGCCGGAGCCGGAGCCAGGGAGTGCCAGAGCCAGGCAAGGGGAGGCCGCCAGCTGGCCTGCTCCACGCTGGATCAGCGCCCGGCTGTCTCTGCTTGCATGGAAGTGGCCAAGTTAACCCCCCACGCATGGAGAGGGGCCGGGAGCTGAGGAGCAAAGGCATCTCCAGCCCTGGGATGCTGCCCATCCCAGTGACACCCTGCGGGCGAACCCTGCAGTCCCAGAGACACGAGCCAGGGATTCACCCCTCTGCAGGGCTCCTGGAGCGGTGGGGGCATAGCTGGAGGTGTGGGAACATCGGGATTCTCCTCGGGGCCTGCTGTCCCCCAACCCCTCCCTGCTTGCACCAACCCCACCAGAGCAGCCAGCAGCCCGGATTCCCCTAATTTCACCCACACACTGGAGAAATAAGGCTCGTCCCAGCTCTGGTGAGGGACATGATGATCCTCCCATGGCATCACATCCGCCAGAGCACCGGGACCCCCCCAGCCCCTCCGCGGCACCAGGAGCATCACCCAGGAGCGCCCCGGCTGTGCCGGGCTTGCTGCAGCAGAGCCTGACAGGAATCGTGGCTCGGCGGGGAAGGAGCAGACGGGAGGGAAATAAAAGCAAATTACATCAGTGCTGGCATGGGCGGCCATCCCGGAGAGCTATTTCGGGAAGGGCCAGGCCGGCTGCGGGGATAAGCACTTGCAGATGTTGCTTGGAGCGCCTCGCCGGGCTCCTTCCGCCGGGGCTGCGGGGAAGGGACACTGCCAGCGCGGGGACACGGCGGCGGGACGGGGTGGGGGTCCCTCCTTGCCCACCCCGGCGGCGAGGGGATCCCTGGGAGGTGCGGGATGCCTGGATCCTGTCCTTGGACCACGGTGGGGATCCCCAGCACTGTGTCACATACACCAGGACAGCTTGGGGACAGCTGCGTGGGGGGACACGAGGTGCCCGGCTGGTGGCCAGGACGTGGTGGCATCTCAAGGTGATTGGCAAGGGCAAGGAAAGAGAAACCTGGCCGTTGCCATGGTTACCACCTAACATCCTCCAGCGCGGGCTCCAGGCAGTAACGCCGGTGCTGCATCGCCGGGATGGGCTGTGGCAGGGAAGGAAGGGATGGATGGCTCCCGGTTGTGCCGTTTGGTTTTTGGGAAAACCGAGGCTGCCCCGCAGCAAGAAGCAGCGAGAGCTCAGCCCAGGCCCAGCTGGGGGGGGGCTTCGATGCACAATCACCCCCCAAACGCTCCCAAATCCTGCTCAGGATCCGAGCCCACGCAGGGATCCGGCCTTGGCTCCAGCTGCCGCGGGCTGGAGCCCGGCTCAGAGCTGGGATCTGATCCCAGGTCTCCGTCAGCTTCCACGTTACCCTCAAACCAAAGGAAACAGCAGCTCGGGGTGGAACGGAGTCAAATGAAAGACGTGGCAGATGTTTCTCCTCTCCCCAGCTCCCCGATTGCTACGTGGGACACGATGCTGCCGGGTCCCCGTCCCCGCTGCCCCCGTGTCACCCGGCGGCACGGGATGATGGGCACGGTGGTGGCAGGTGGCATTTGCCAGCTGCCCCGGCCGCTGCGGGGACCCGGCACCGCCGCCACGACAGGCGGGAGCAGCCCATTTGTGAGCCGCTGCCAGATGTTCCTCTGCAAAATAATTTGATGGAAAAACAGGGAAGGGAGAACATTTTTCCAGCAACATCTTGCTTTAATATTAAAAAAAAGCAACAGGAAATAATGTTGGAGGAAGGAAAGCAGTGCCCAAATTTATCCCCCTCCCGTGCACAAACAAGGTCTGTGATGCTGGGCTCATCCTCCGGGGATGTGGAATCCCAGTTCCAGGTTCCACAGCCGCAAGGACCATCCCAGCATCCCAAGGAGCCCGGGGGTGCTCGGCCAGGCTCTGTGTGGGCTGGTGACACTGCGCAGTCACAGCCGTGGGGAGGTGACAGACTGACCCACCACGGCTGACACCCGGATTTATTGCCTGGACCGGCAGCCAGCGCCCCGCGCAGCCTCCCAGGAGGAGCCAAGGACAGCACGGTCCCTGTGTGACCCCAGCAGCCTCCCCGGATCCTGCTCCAGCCCGCCGGCTCGGCCGGGAATGTGGGTGCCCTGGCAGCCCCAGGGGACACCGATCCCCACGGGGACATCTGTGTCAGCCCCACATCACCTCAGGGAACCCCAGGGAAGGCAGAAAGCCCTAAAATGAGGCCGAGGGGAGGAGGAGGGGCTTTCCCACAGGGTTTAGTGTTCCCAGCCACATTTCTGCCTCCGTGCAGCTGGCTGCCAGGGGGAAGTGGGGATGGAATGGGCAACAGAGCAAGTCACAGCACAGGTGACCGGCTCCAGCCACAGGGCCGTTGGCACACTGTGAATCCCCATCCCTTTTCTCTTCCCCATCCTTATCTCCACTCCCATCCCCATCTCCACCCCATTTCCCTTCCCCATCCCCATTCTCTCCCTCGTGCCCTTCCCCCATCCCCTTCCCCT
>VWZT01002500.1:0-35360 GCA_013397055.1 Pachycephala philippinensis | reverse complement strand
CTTCCTAGCAGAAGGCGACAGTATAAGAAATTTTTTACAGTAAGCACAATCAAATCACAACCTTCCCATGGACACTGTAAAGTCCCCACCACTGGAAGTTTTCAAGATGCAACAGCACAAGGTGCTAGGTAATCCTGTCTAGGCTTCCGTTCCCACAAAATGCTGGAAGAGATGATCCAGCCCGTAAATCACTATGCCTGCAGAAGCAGCCTCGCTGTACCCACAGCACAGCCGAGGAAATGTCAGACCTTTCCCACTGTCCTAGTTTCAGCCAAGGGCAGGATTAATTTTTTGTGGTAGCTGTGAAGGGGCAGAGCATGGGGCTGTGTGGTCATGCCCAAGATCCTAAGGTTAATCCGTACCATCTCACATCATTTGTGGGGTGCAGGGGGGGCGGGGAGAAAGGGATTCTCTCTCTTCCTCTCCCTCTCTCTTCTAAAAAGAAAGGTATTCCTTTCCAGGGGAACAAGCATTGCAGATGGCGGGATGGCTCAACATTGTTTCATTGTCCCGTGCTTGGTGACCATTTTGCATGTAAATCACCCTTCTCTTTGTACACTTTCATTATTAGTATTGTTGCTGTTTCCAGTAAATTGCTCTTATCTCAACCTCAACCCATGATTTTTACCTTTTCTGCCCCCAATTCTCAACTCCGTCTCCAGAGCAAGAAGGGCAAGTGAAGTTGGGGAGCAAGCAAGCAGTATCTGTTTTGGGAGAGTCTCGGTGGGGGCACTGAATTGGGCAGTACCGCTCCTAAACCACAACAGCCACCCACCTAACTCATTATATTTTCTAAGGTCACGTTCTTCACAAGAAAACTGTTAGAGGGAGGATAATAGTAATAAAAATAAATAAATAAATAAATAAATTTTTCAAGTCTGTAAAAGAAGGATTTTAATCTCTTGTATTCTAAAGAATACAATTTGTGGAATAAGCAGTATCCCTGGATTCAGGCCAGAATATAAGCACAATATATTCAGAAGGAAAACGAAAATCTTAAAACTTGACACATTTATAAAATTTCAAAGAACAATTCCAAGCTGTTCCTATCAAGATTTCTCGAACTATCATCAGTTTCAGCTGCAGTCACAGTAGGAGTCAGTCTCTCAGAACAGAACTGCAGATATAACTGATTATTACCTGAATACATGCAGTGTCCTTTCACTGTCAAATAAGAAGATTTTAGTGTACTCAGCTTTAATATGTAGATTTTTGAAATGCACCTTAAGATGCAGAAACTTCATCAAGAGATTAATAAGAAAAGCTGAAAACATTAAATATGCACAACTGAAGCAAATAATTTTTTATTTCTTTAGATTTCTTATGAAAGAATCAAGGGTTACCACCTTATTGGGTAATCACTGAGTGTTTTGTAGATTCTTTTTAGATGGAAATCTAAATCCCCCATTATTGAAATTTGATGTGACGGCATAATGTAGTATCACAAGAAAATATATTCCTAAATACAATCAGCCTGTTCATTCAGTATAAAGAGTCACATGAGCTAGTTTCCGATGGCGAAGTTTGTAAAAGTAAAGTCATTAGAAATCATGAATCTCAGTGAAGTATACTGCAACCTGGATTTAGATTGGTCTGTGCATGTATATGAACACTAATGTACACATTGAACAGATTTAGTGTACAATGAAAACAACTCAAGATCCAATAGTCTTTATAGTGCTTTTGTCCCTTTCAAAACAGCACAATTTAATAAAAGTTTAAAAAGTCCTATTTTAAGAAATATATTTGTAAAACTAGTAAGCATTCAGAAAGTGTTATTAGTTTGAGTACAATAGGGTGATAACATAATGAGAAGATAACTTTCAAGCTGAAGCCAGCTGGGGTCCATCCACTTCACAGCTAGCTTGAGTAAGTTGTGTACGCAACCTTATAGACATTCACTAAGGTAAATCCATGTCGTGGTTTGACACTGGCCAAACACCAGGCACCCATGAAAGCTGCTCGCTCACCCTCACCTGCTACAGCTGAGCAGGGGAGAGAAAAAATTTAAACAAATGGTTCATGACTTGAGATAAGGACAGGGAGAAAGCACTCCAAGGGCAAAACAGGCTCATCTTAGAGACACAAACTGAGTCTATTACTAACAAAAGCAGAGGATAATGAGAAGTAAAATAAGCCCTTAAAACACCTTTTTCTCCCTCCTTCCCACTGACAGCAAAGGGATACAGGGTGTCGGGGTTTTGGTCAGTTTGTCACCCAAGGTTTTCTTCCACTGCTCAGGGAGAGGAGTCCTTCCCCTGCTGCACCATGGGGTCCCTTCCCACAGGAGACAGTTCTCTGTGAACTTCTCCGATGTGGTTCCAATCTCATGAGCAACAGTCCTCCCAAAACTGCTGTGGCGTGGGTCACTCTTCCATGGGTGCAGTCCTTCAAGGACAGGCTGCTCCAGCCTGGAAGCAGGGGCCCCTCTCTCCACCGGGTCTTCACTGGATCACAACCTCTTCCAGGTATCTACCAGCTCTGGCGTGGGCACCTCCCCCATGGGCTGTGGGTGGATCTCTGCATCCCCTGTGGACCTCCATGGGTTGCAGGGGGACAGCCTGCCTCACCATGGTCATCACCATGGCCTGCAGAGGAATCTCAGCTCCGGTGCCTGGAGCACCTCCTGCCCCTCCTTCTCCACTGACCTTGGTGTCTCCATGTTGTTTCCCTTACATGTTCTCACCTCTTCCTCTTCTCTAGCTGGAATTCAAATTTCACCACCACTTTGTTTTGATTTTCTTCTTAAATATGTTATCACAGAGGCATTACCATAATTTCTAATTGGCCCAGACCTGGCCAGTGGCATGTCCATCTTCAGAGCCATCAGGGATGGCTCCTTCCTTGGTTTCCTCTGCAAGGAGGATCCAGACTGTAAAGCTTTGCTCCATCTGATGTTCTAAATGCTGATGCATAATAGCTGTGAATTTTAGAGGATATAAAACTCTTGAGGCAAGAAAAGTACTCAGAAAGGGTAAAGGTCAGAAAGTCTCAAATTACATAGTATAACTGTCAAAGTATTTTAGAATATATGCTATTGGATTTTGCACTCACCCCTTTTTGCTCTCAGACTCAGGCTCTGAATTGAAAAAGGAGTTTGAAAGCTTAAACATTTTAAGAAAATAAAATTATGTCACATTGACTAAGGCTTGCACCAACTCACAGTAAATTTTGGGCTAGCAATCCAGAAATCAGAAGTTAATCTCTGAGGAAACTTTACTATTGCAAAAATGAGCATGTCCTCATCATGACCAAGTTGTGCAATGGATCTCTGGGTCAAACAGAAAAATAATAGAGGACAATGACCAAATTTGAAATTATGTTTTCACAGTTTTGAATGTATCGGCTTTGTTTTGAAAAAGCACATGGGAAAATAAAGCTTAAGAGACACAATATCAGAACTTGACTGTCAAAAACAAGATCATAGTATTTATGACCTACAGTTTTGTAAGTAGGGTAATATTTTTTCTTTTCTTTCAAGAAGAAATTCAGCTGTATTTGTAATGCTAAAGACTACAGTCTGAAATAGCTCTGTACACAACAGAGTAGTAGCATCCATGTTTGTCATCCCAATTGCTAAATTTCCTTTCAGTGAGTCAACTAGAAAATGGCTTACTTTCCAAATAACAGGAGGTCACTCCAATGAAGCTAAATACTGCTTCATCTGTAAGCACATGGAAGACAAGAGACAGCAAGCCTACGTGTATTAGTTAGACTTATTTAGCAATCTCACAGGAGCAGGTCTAGACTGCCACCACCACTCTAAAATCATTAAAAGAATGTCAAGTGTCCTTGGTTTTCAGATGATGCCTTGATGAAAACAAAGGAAGATCAAAATGTATTTTCTTTTTATCGTATTCTTTGCTCTCTAAATTATACTTTGTAATTAGAAGAATATTTAAACTGCACCCTTGGCAAAGTTAGTAAAATATATCAACTACTGCCCAAGGCAGCAACTACTGACCACAAAGTAGTCAAAATAAACAAGTATCATTTGACTGGATTCCTGCTTTCACCAACATTTGATGTAAGTGACCAAAGGAGGCAGTCCTGTCCTTTCATCTTGCATTTATTTCCTAATCTGCACCAAGAGGACACTGAAAGAAAAGCAAAGACACTGATTTTATCCAGGATCAATTCCTAGTTTTGGTGCTTTTCCCAGACACAGTACCATCTGCAGTGCCTGAAGGTGATGAGAAAGCAGAAACATGTTGAAGGGAAATGGCAGAACTACTTCTTCCAATGAATGAAACCAGTGGTTGGAAACATCTTGAACTGCTCAAAAAATTTTTGTCTGACTCGCTTCTAAAAGTAAAAAAGGACAAAAAGAGCAATACACAGAGTAAGAACACCCACTATTACATTTTAATTCTCTCACTGATTAACATTCCTATTAATACAACTGGTAAACCAGTGGAATGAGAAAGAGGTTTTAAACTTATTTTTAATAGCACTATTGCTGATTGCTTTGAACTATGTGAAATCTCCCCTGTGGAAAGCTGGCTGGGGGTAAAATTAGAGGAAACTGAGAAGTGATGTTTGCATCCTAACAGAAGTTATAAAGTTATGGAAATTTTAGGGTAAAATATAGTTGCTGCTCCCAGGATGGAACACAGTTGGCATGCTCAAAACCTATTCCATGATGATTCCCTATACACATTGTCAGATCCGGGGGGTGTTCTGGTGGGGTGCTATGACTCCCCGAACCGACTCTAACAGCAAGTTGCTCGGCAGCCACTGCATTCACGCAGACACACACACACACTCCGGATAGCTTCCCAACAGGTCGACGGCAAAGAGGAAGGAAGGGTCTTTGTGTGAAATCCCACGGTGCAGGGTTTATTTGAACGCTGTGCATGGAAAGNGAAAGGCTTCTTCTGTTACCTTAACGTGGGGAAGTTTCTGTCTCTTGTATCCCACTGGTCCCCGCAGCACATGATCTGCAACTCTAAGCTCCTGCTAAGCGGGATGGAATGGAAGGTGGTGTGGAGACACCGAGGCTAGCCTTTGTTGAAATCCTTGCAGGGAAAGGAACTCAGTGGTACTTTGTAGCTAATAAACCACATAGCACCTGTCAACCAGGGAAGATATGCGAAGATGTCCTGCTGCTGAGCCAACAACTGTGGGGAAATCACTCTCCTCAGATGAATATGGTTCATTAAAGCCCAATTGTAATGTTAACAATTCCAAAGTTACCCACCTCCAAGGTACAACTACACCTCACTGGGCACATGCTCTATATTCTTTTTGACTGTATCTTTAAAAGCAAAGCAAGATAACTTTACTCGAATCAGTAACAAAACTACGCATGACTAGAGTCACTCAAGCTCAATGGAAACACAAAGAAATAGTATGAAAGTAAGTCAAGAATGAGGGAAAAATGCAAAAAATAGTATAAAAGTCGGTCGAGAATGGGGGGAAAGTTAGGAAAGACTCCATCATATCTGCTAGGATCAGTTGCCATGCTGAACCTCTCTTCTCCCCTATAGGGTAAGAATCATACTCTATGTATGCTGAATACTTTTGTTGGGGATTAGAGCTTGTCTGTGTAGTGCTTTGAATATATTTCTGCAGTCAGCTACTATCACTGACAATCCTTGAACCTTTACCTGTCACAATTTTGTATTAATAAAGAGTGTCATTCCACAAACTATTAGTGTGAGTCCTTCATGGGCACTAGCATTTGCCTCCTGTGAATAACATACTCAGATAAAGAGGAAGACCCACTGAGGAGTCTCCCATATGCTGTTGGTGTGTTTCTCTGACTAAGTCTCCACCACCCTCCAATCCAGCAGGACTGCTCACTGAAGAGTCCCCCTAACAGGATGCTGACAGACTGGTCAGGCACAAGGTTCTCAACTTTCCTGGGGCACTGACAGCCAAATTAAACACAAAGGGTCAAGTACATCTCCCCATTAAAGGTCAAGGAAACATCCCCTTTTCATATGACATCCCCCTAATGTCCAGTGAGTTTGTAGATACTAAATAAGCATTTTTTTATTGCCTTTCTCATACTTTAACTATCTTCTTCAGATTTTATTTCCATTCAAATACTGTATTACACTTGTATTCCAGGTGGACAAAAATCTTTGGCAACCACTTCCTCAGAAAACCCCAATACAAAAGCCCTTGCTTAAAAAATCCCTTTACAATGAAGGGGGAAGGGGGGGGGGGGGGGGGGGGGGGGAGGGGAAAAAAAATTTGAAATAAAAGAAAAAACTGTTTGCTTGGTTTTTTTTACATTCTTGAGAAACAGTGTGAGGGCATACAAGCATGTGTGGTCGTGGCAACGGGAATAAAGAATATCAGTAAGTAACTTTCTGTTAAAGCAGAAGGCTGGAACTTGCAGAGTTCGGGAAAATGAAACAAATTGTGAAATGTTTAAAAAGTAGATACTCAGTTACTCTCAGTGAAACATCAGTGTCTCACTATCCTTACGATTAGAAGTGTTCAACCCACTCCTTTTGTCCACTTTGATCATTTGTCCCTTCTTCTCAAATTACTTACATATTTGAAAAATGTTGCATGCGTGTCCCTCATTTTATCTTTGACAGACTGTTTAATTACTCATTCTACCTTCTTTTTTCTAAAAGCATATTTTTTAGACCTCTAGATTACAAAAGCATATGGGGAGTGAGAGGGGCATTTCTCCAGATACAGATATTGACAAGTGTGATAAAGTTATCCAGGCTCCCTTTATAGACAATAGAAAGAAAATGTCACTTCTAGGGCACAATTCAGCTCAGCCTAAGATTGATGTCTAAAATAAGTCAGATGAAGCGCCTTAAAAGAATCCTTTTCTCTTCACTGATTATAAAGGAAGCCAACTGTTGGAGTGGGAGCTCCTTTGGACTCAGGCCCAGAGGAAAGCCAAAGTACAGGGATTGAATTAAAACCTTTGACTAGGCTGGAGTGCATGAAGTCACACCAAAGTGAAATAGAAATGTAGATTTTTAACTTCTAGTAGAAATATATGCTAAGTGCTTTAAACACTGAAAAGCTGCAGCAAGATAGAAAAGCTGCAGGAAGAGACCTTAAACACAGTTCTTACTGCAGCAATGTTACCCTTTCACAGAATTTCTTTACTTTAGACAAAACATAGATGCAATTACATTGTTCAAATTTTTTAGATAGTGTTCACATAAACAATAAGAGCTGATAGAACCCATATACGCGAACTTATGTAATACCTATGTAACATCTGTGTAAGACTCACGATTGTTAGAATTAGACTAGGATAGGTTGAAAAAAGAAAAACTAGAATCGTGTGTTAATCTTATTGGCTAATTAACAAATATAATCTATACTCCTGTAAGTCTGAAAAAAGAAGAAGCAGCAGCTTTTTGCCTGCTGTTTTGCCTGCTGTTGCTGCTTGGTCTTATCCCCTTTCGAACTCTACCTTCAGAAAACTATGAGACTGTGGAATAAAAGACTTTAGCAAGACAGCAGCCTCCTCTGCTCTTTCACCTTCGGCTGTAAAGGGAGAGTGTCCTGTGAAATTTGCTTCAACAGCCAACATGGTTACCTCAGTCGATGATGCCTTAAATTAAGTGAAATCCTGCCCTGACCGGGTTATGCATGCTGCTTCTACAGATCATGCTTGAGATTCTCTCCTTGCAAATAGTTGGACTGTATAGAAACTACCAGTAATACCATGTGCAGTGGTAGCTACAGCATAGGAGCTTGACCTCGCAAATGTCTAATCTGATGGGGAAAAGTTCTTCTTGGAAAGGTTCTCAAGCAGATTCATTAGAAAGTTACCATGGAGCCTTTTTCCTCCATTTGTAGAGGACAGTTTGACAATAAGCTCTTATGGCTGTGACCCTTTGGATCTGAGTTTTGTAATAGCAGCTAATTTCTCACAGGCACCTTTATACCCTTGCTGAACATACACAATAAAAGGAAACAATGTGATGCAGGGATGAAATAGAGCAATCCTTAAAAAAAGAATATGAAAAACAAACTCACTGACCTGTGCACAGCTAAAAGAATGCTAGACCAGAAGTTCAGCTTCTGATATGGGTGAGGTTTGGGGTTTTCTGTTCATCAAAGGAACTGGCTTTCAAAATAAAGGATCCCATAACCATCACAGAACAACAAACCTTCTTAACCTCAAGTACCTGCCAGCTCTAATACAACATCAAATCAAATTATTCTCTAGCATGGGGAAAATGCAGTAGCTCCAGAGCACTTAATTAATAGGTACTTAAATTGACAGTGATACAATTGCATCCTCACTCAGCTGAACAAACACTTCTGTTACCTGGGAATACAAGACTGATACAGGTATTACTCTACATCAGTACTAAGATTCAAAAGTAGGTGGTGCTTTGGGCGGGCAAGTCTTACTTTTAAGCATCACAGAGACATAAGTTAAGTGCTTGTATTCACACCTGACAGCAGAGCCTTGTCTGCCACTTCATTACAGAAAGGTTCTGATAACTATCAACAACAGCATGCCTCTTTATGATCTTAGTGCAGCCAGGTGTTAACAAGTTGTTCCTGAAGAATTAACAGAGCCAGAGCCTTTGTATCCATAGTAAAGTTATCTTAGGCTACGTTGGCAGTGACAGGAACATTCAAAATTCAAAGGATAAAAAACATAACCACAGTACTTCGCATTTGCCTTTTACTCCTCATTGCCCTGGATTGTTTTCAACTGCCCTGATTCTGCCCAATGTGTGCCACAAAACAGAACATAAGAGGTCATGATTGATTCTAGATTGATTCTATTAACAGCAGTTATAACATAGACATGCACACCTTCTGTCCAGCAGCCCTGTTCCCACTGCATAACCCAATGCCATGGTAAGTTTCAAGCCTGGAGAGAAGCTACGGAGTGCAGCCTGAAAATACATTTTCCAGCTGGGACACCTGAAGGGAACTAGGACACTGTGCAGTGCCACAGTTTCTCTCTTTGCTGGCCTAGAGGTCCATAAAGGAGAGGAGATGTCACAGTCGTGTCGTGCCAAAGTACAAAGCCTGGCTTCACTTATGGGTAAGATGGCTAAATGGGCTTGAACATGAGCCAGCAACTTTCCTTAGCATCAAAGGCAGTTAACAGTGTCCTGGGCTTCATTAAGTGTTGCCAGCAGGTCAAAGGAGGTGATACTTCCCTACTTCCCTACAGCAGCACTGATCAGGTCACACTTGGAGTGCTGGGTCTAGTTCTGCACTTCCCAGTGCCAGGAGAGAGATGGAGACACTGGAGAGAGTCCAGCAAAAGCCAACAAAGATAATTAAAGCACCTCATGGATAAGCAAAGTCAAAGAGCTGAGACTGTTCTGCCTGGAGAAGAGAAAGCTTAGGGGGATCTCTCAGTGTAGATGTACCTGTAGGAGAGGGGTGCAGAAAGGACAGAGAGAGGCTCTTTCCAGTGGTGCCCAGTGACAGGACCAAAGGCAATATGCACACACTGAAGAACAGGAGGTTCCCTCTGAACATAAAGAAACATCCTTTTTTCTTACTGTGAGGTTGTCCAAGTACTGGCACAAGTTGCTCAGGAGCTTTTGGAGTCTCCATCCTTGAAGATATTAAAAAGCCATCTGGACAAGGTCTTAGGGAATCCTGGTATAGGTGGATATGCTTGAGCAGGGGGATTGAACAGGATGGCCTCCAGAGGTCTTTTCCACCTTTAACCACTCTGTGATTCTGTATGCTTTCACCTTTTGCCACAGCTACAAGGTGCACTGAGCAGACAGACATCACTGAGAGTTTGGACGCTCTAAAAAAAACCTGTCAGCTCTTGAGATCTTCCTCTACATTGTCTCTTCTATATGTATTAGGTGAATAGGACATACTTTTGGGACACACATCATCTTTCATCCTCCCCCTATGCAAAGACTGCAATACTCAACAGCCTGGACTGATTTCTGGGGCAGTTCATAAAGACAAGCATTTCAGGCTAGTTGATGTACTGAAAAAGAAACATGGCTAACCTGATTGAAACATTTTTATTCCTTTAGTCAGATATAATTCTGTGCTACAATGAACAGATTGTATAAATGCTGAGATACTTTTCCTATTAATTATTGCTATTTTTCCTGTAAAAAAGTGAGCTTGGAGCACACATAAAAGACTTTCAGGTACTGGGAAGCATGGCTGAGATAGTTAACTATAAGCCAAATCCACGTTTCTAGCAGCAGGCTTTGTCTACATTTTCTCTCACTGGGTCTATTGCAAAAGCCAAAAAGAAAAGAAGACCCAGTGCCTCTGATTTCAGCTGTTTGTATTAGACAAAGAGATGACTGGGAAAGGAAATAGGCACTTCTGAGTTTTCTTTCTCAAGAGATCAACTCACTATTTTCATGTTTGCATAATTTGCATATGATTTGCATCTTTCCCCAGCATCCTATTTTAATTTTTAATCTGTGTGCACCCCTGGGATCATCACTTTGTCCACTCAGGTTTTCATCAGATATCTTCCTACATATGGACTGGTCCTACTCTGCAGACCAGAGCTGCAGGCTCTGTCTCTCAGCTTCTAGGAGAGTTCACTTTAAAGAAACTTCAAAACAGTCTCTGAAAGTTTTATTCACAAAATACTTGTGTTTACAAGGCAACAATCCCATTGTTTTCAATACGGACTAATTATACACTATTTCCTTTGCCCTTCAAATTCATTTTGCAGTCCCAGGGGATCCAGATTTAGCCCTATGTCTGTGAGTGGGACTTCTCAGGAAGTTCCTCTGATGCCTGCTCTCCCTCCCTTCCTGGACAGGAAGGGGCCTCAGGCATCATCCAAGCCCAGAGGTGACCCAGAGCACACCTAGATAACACTTGAGGAAGCATCTGCCAGGAAGCCCACACCTTGTTCTCTGTTTCCCTTGGAGGAGACATCTATTTCTGAACACATAATTTTTCCCATTCCTCTTTTCCTACATATCACTTCCAATGTTTCCCCATGAAATTCAAAAAGCAAAGGGGACAAACGAGTTAAATGAGGAAGGCAATTAGGTGTGAATGATGCCTTTACAACTCCTCTATTTGGATCTTCTATAAATACCAGGTCTTCTCTGAATTTTACCCTTGGTCATTTGTAATTCTCCTAAATTTTTGTACAATTGCTGCATAGTTTCTTTACCCTTCTATTTCCATAAAGTCAAACAAATACACACATGCATATGTAAAATGAGGCCTAAGAATTTGCTTTCTTTGCCAATAACATCAACACTTCATCTACATGCTGACAGAAAGACAAGCAGAGGCAGACAGACCTGCTAGCTCTTTTACAGGAATCCTGTGCAGATGATTATTGCACATGCCACACAGCAGAGTGGATTCACAGCTCAAGTACATCAGTGGTAGCTCTGTCTGAAAATACCCTGAAGTTGACTGCACCAGCAGGTTTGCATGGGCAGTAGAAAAGGAGCAGCATTACAACTGCTCTTTTGAAGAAGCTTCATCGTAATTCCTCCCCTTAACTGTTCAGCAACTCAGTTTCAATCATTAGAGAATTCTCTCTTCTCACTCTTCTGTGCACTGTCTCAGGAACAGGAGGTTGAATGTGAACAGCTCTATGGCTCTAGAGATATTGCAAAAGTGGTTCACTTCATGGAAGTGCACTGAGTTTCCGGTTCCCTTCATTCACTATCACTCCGCAGGTGTTGCTGAGGATTTCCACATATACATTTTGGCACCAGTGCATGCACTCTTCATGTATTTTTAAAGCAGCATGGGATCAGATAAAATGGACTTTAAGAGTTTTTTAGAATTCCATTCAGGAGTCCAAATGTCTGAGTAATAAATCCTTCCCTGGAGCACTGAATAACCTTAAAACCAGGATACAAACAGACTCTGTACATTTTTGCCTGTGCTTCAGAGAGCAGGCCAAGAACAGGGCAGGATTTGCCACCTTCAACTCATGAAATCAAATCTGCTCTAGCAAAACTTAATGCTGCTTTGGCTCACCTGCCAGGTGGAACAAATAGGAAGGGTTTCTCACAAATAAAGAACCACATGTGCAAAAAACTATAAAAAATAATCCTGGTAAATAAACCTCTTATTAATATTCAATACAGCAAGTCAACCATACCATACAGTAACACTACACCACTTTATAAACTGCTGGTGCAGATGTTAGGACTATGACCACTGGTCTTTTTTCTTTTCAGGTTGTCTGCTGTCTACAGCTTGTAACAGAGGTGGGCTGGTGACATGATGCCATCTGATATAATTGTTTCAAGCAACTGAATTTCAGGTCCATGAGTAAAGTGTATACAGAAACTTCTGGTGTATATAGAAACCAAGTGCTGTTTCACAGATCCCTGTCACTGGCAATCTGCCAGTGAGTACCAGCAGACAGTTCTTCTCAGAGGCACTTTTCTAGCAACTGGTATCCAGTTGTGATGCAAAAGCATTTACTCACACAAATACGCTCTGCATTTTAAAATCAATACTCTTTTTTAACTTCTTTTAAATCTCCACATTGAAGCAGGTACAGTCAAACCATTAAGCGCTTCAGACATGAAAAATGCCACTGGAAGTATCTTGCCAGAGTTACCAGTATTACTCCTCATAAACTACCAACACCCATAAAAGTAGTGACCAGTATAATGTAATACTTTTCCCCAAAGCTGTCTTCCCACTTTAAAGAAGACAGTTTTGTCTTAACACTACATACACTTAAAATTTCTATCTTTAAAAGATTCACCAGTCTTCACATCTACTTGCTGCCAATCTGTGATAAAAGGAGGAAAGACCCAAGGCTTGAGTCAGACCATTTTTCGCACTGTGCTTGCAAGGTCCTTGGTGAAGGCTCTTGGCAAAGGCCCGTGGTGAAGGCCCTGAGCAAAAACACTGACACTCGCTAAAACACAGTATCATTCTTAGTTAAGAAGTTACATATGGCTCTTTAAATTGAAACATTAGCCAAGGAAAAATACTTTCGTTTGGTTGGTTCCTCTGAAAGACACTAAATTAAATACCTCTCAAAAGCAATTCATTTTTTAGTAATACTGTAAGTTACTTCATTGCAGATACCATGAAGACTGAACCAGGCAATAATACATGCTACATCTCCCCCAGATCTGCAAACAGACACCATGGTTTTTAACACACATCACCGATTCTAGATGGAAAAATTCCTTAGGTCTTTTTAGAGACAGTGTTATTTCAGCAGCTCCAAAGGCAAGCAGGCCACAGTGAATGCTGAGTCTGTACAACAGAGCAAAAATCAGGACAAACCAGTTTTGGCCTCTTGGTGGAGCAGGAGCTATCTGCCAGCCTACAAGTGGATAGCAGAAGGTGTATGTACCTTCAAGGATTTCTGTGACAATGTTATAAGGCCTTCAGACTCAATACTAGTGGTGCCGCAGATGCAACACAGAGACAGTTAAATCTGCACTCCCTTAAAAGGTCTTAACAGCAATAGCTCTCTGCAGAGGAAGGAGTATATTCATACTGAACTGAGTAGTTCAGAGATGACTGCTCTCTTATATAGATCACCTGCCTTATGACTCAGATTGAAATCAGCTTTGATTATCATTTTCAATTTAAAAATTTCAGATTTTGGCAAAGGGAAAAAAGGTTGGGTTTTTTCCTCAGCTTTGATGGAAATTTCTTAGATTTGCTTATATGATCCTCTTGAAAAAAAAAATACCCACTTCAGACCAAATTATATTTTGAGTTACCATGGCTGTATAAGAGTCAGAACATAATCTGGCCTGAAAGATCTGTAATTCTGAATTTATGATAATGTTCAAGGTGGAAAAAACATGGATTGTCTTTAAATCAATGGCCACCAGTTGGGAGAAAAGACCACGTTCCTTCTCTAGGCCAATATAATGTGGTACAGTGCCACAAATAAGGTCTGTACATTCTGGGGATGCCTTTTGCAGAGTACATTCCATGGCAAATAGTGATTATTAACAATATACTTATTTGGCAATAATCACAGATTTGGGAGTGGGGGAGTAAATCAGTATCAACTAAATGGGCTTAGTATTCTGCTACTCATTTCACATCAAGCATAAAGATCCTATCCTGCAAAATGCCAGTTTTAATAGGAGAGGAAAACACACTTCGCACTTGGAGCACCTACATATTGGCACCTGCAAATTATAGCACCTGTGAGTTTCAGAGAGTCCTTTTTCTCCTTGCCTTTCTATTCTTTGCTCACTTCCTAGAGGGTTACAATTGCAATTGCAAAAACTTTACATTTGAGGAAAATAGCAATTACTCTCGTTTAATCATGGAGCGCATTTTACCACTATGCAACAGAGCTTCTCATCCTGCAACTAACTGAAGACCACTTGTTTGGAAAATCCTGATACTTCAGTAAGGTTTCATGTGCAAGTCCAACAACAGAATCATGGCCTGAATGAAAATCTCCTTTTACATTTTCTTAAGGGTGTTTGCCTTATATGTGTAAATTATTTGTCTTCATCAAAAGATCCATTAAAAAAAAAAAAAGAACAAAATTGAAATTCTGTATTCTAAACAAAGCAAAAATTACTGTAAGTAGTTTCAAAGAAAGTTAACATATTTATAATCTCTACTTCCACACCAAAGGTGTTAAATAACTTGCTCGACTTGAACTAGCAACAAAAAATTCCCTGGAAATTCTCTGTACGTGATTAGCTGTATTTGAGGATTAGAGCAAGAAAGCTTAGTTTTCAGTTGATACCATTCAAACAAATGTATTTGGCATTCACAAAGTACAAAATAAAAGAGAGAAAATTATAAAACATAACGAGGAAAACACTAGCACAGAGTCTGGGGACCAGGTCCATTACCACAGTTCAAGAATGCAAGACCCAAAAATGGAAAGAAAAAAAAGAATGTGAAAAATTGAGTCCATAAAAAGCAATCAGAATGCCATATATGAGAACTGCAAAGACCTCAGCTACCCACATACATGTGGAAGAAACAAGTAAAATTTGATTTTTGAATGCTTTGACTCCTAATAATGATTGACTATCAATACTAAAAGAGAAAGGATAAGCAACATTAATCCAGTGTCCTTATCCTCATCTCCAATGACTAAATCTACTTCAAGTCCTTGAGTTGAAACTGAATTAAGTGGTACTGACTGAACAAGTTGTCTACCCTCTCCCCTTTCCCAATACACTTGGCAGGTTTCATCATTCTGCACAACAGTCAGTGAGAAGGAGGAATGGGGTGGTTGGAAAGGGTACTAAATCAACAAACAAAATGCATAATCACGCAGCAGTAGCAGCAAGAGACCAGCTAGGCACTGCCATTTAATGGAAAGAGATGATATTTGCACCTAAGGAAAATTTTCAGGAGACTGATTGCAGCTGCTATGACAACAAGAGGGAGGATGTGACATAATGACCTAAGTGACTGTTTCATGTTGTTCCAGTGAACCACTCTACTCAGCAGCTGGGAAGCCAGTAGAGACTTCATTAAGTGCATCTGTTCAGTAATTACTGCAACCTTCCCTGCACCACAGCTCTAACTTTCCATGCAGTCATAGCACAAAACTGTTGGATGTGATCATAAGGGTTCATTTCTCAGTCCTAAAAATTTCAAGCCTGTAGCTATTAGAAATTTGGCATTGAGTTTCAGCAGGTTTGTTAGATACAAGCTCTGTCACCTGGCAAGGAGAAATAGGGAGCAAAATCATATCAGCATAACCTTGATGAAGTCTTGCAAGCAAGCCATGGAAAAGCTGCATTATTTGCCTGCCTTGTATGTAGGGCAGCTCCTTCTCTAAAATACAGCAACTTTCACTTTAACTGGAAAAGACCAGGACAGATCCTTTGCTCATTTAAATCACTGCAGTTCTCCTGACTGCAGTAGAATGATGAATATTTACTCCTGGTCAGGGTTCTGCCTCTTGATTTGATTTGCACTAGTACACAAATAAGTGAATGTTATGTCCAGAAGCCTTTTGCTTTCTTAATCATGCAAAGCAACAGAACTAGAAAAAACGAGCTTGTATTTACACTACATCAAGACAATAGACCAATTAGTAGAGCACAAGGGTTTAAAACAGAAAATGTGCAGCAAAAGCACAAATCCCCAAAGACAGTTAGTTTGAAAGCTCCTAGACTTTGATCCTCGGCAGGAGGAGGAGGAGGCAGACCTCTGGCTTTTGACGTGGGAGAAGGAACTGTCTTGAGAGAAGGTTCTCCCTGTCAGAGCCTGCCTGCTCAGTAACAGGCCTGTCTGCCTGCCTTCCTGCCTGAAACTGAGCTCAAAAGACACAGAAGAGGTCATGCCTCTTTATTTCTTTTAAAATTTAGGGATTCTAGAAAATCTGAATTTTCAAATTAATATCTTTGCATCAATTCAGAAGGCACTGGGAGCAGGAATAGATGGCCAAAGACCAGAAAGAAAAAAAAGCAGAGGCAATGTTATTTCTCAAAACGGTAAGATCGGGCCCCTCCTTGTAGGGAGTAAACATCATTTGTTGTCTGTAAAAGAGGCCTGACTGCATTTCCTTTCCTTTCTTTCCGGCACAAAGAGAATAGGTGTCCTCATCTCCAGCCAGGTGTCTCCACCTTCTGCCCTATTTGCACCTTCTGTTTGAGGCTCTGCTGCCTTACAAGCCCAGTTTTCATAGCTACTTCACATTAGTGAATCTTATTCCCAACACATTGAGGAATTTAGACCATTCAGTGACATTAGCCTTGCAGATAGATTCAGAGGTGACAAAGCACCAAAACCTGGACACATGTAATTTGCCAATCTTACAAAAAAAAAAACCAAAACCACAAGTAGTTAATTAAAGGAACACTTCCTTACAGTAATGATAGTGAGCTTATCCATTAACATCTCTTCCTACCCAGAACTCCCATGTATGGAGCTTAATTTCAGAGAATGGGGGTGCCCATTCACTCAAATAGAAACATGCAGCAAAGGTTTTACTTTTAGCAGCTTCCCTGAAATACAAAATCAAGGGGAGGAAGTGAAATAGCACTTTTGATGTGACCCTGTCGCAGGAACCTGCAATCTTTTGTGAGCTGCTTCTGAGCCTGTTGTGTAACTGCCTGGTAACCTCTCAAAACAACTGACAGTTAAGGGAATAACCCCAAATGACATGTTTCTGGACGCCAAGATACAGACAGCAGAGCACAGATGTGAACAGCAGGTAGCAGTGATAAGGCAGAAAATGCACAGAGGCAAATGGGCAGAGGTCCATAAGAACATTGCCACACTTTTTGCCACACTACACTAGACTACAAGAACTATCACTAGTCTTTTCAAAGATTCTTTATTTATGTTACAGCAGTCCAACCCAGCAAAATCAAAGATGTAAGTTTAATATCAAGACCTTGTAGATGCCATAGTATCACCATAGAATCATAGAAGCATAGGAGCTGGAATGGGCCTTAAAAATCATGTAGTCCCAAACTCCCCTGCCATGGGCAGGGACACCTGACACAAGACCAGGTTGCTCAAGGCCCTATCCAACCTCGCTTTGAACACTGCCAGGGTTGGGGCATCCACAACCTCCCTGGGCAACGTGTTTCAGTGTGTAACCACTCTCACCTTTCATAAAATCTGCTACAGTTTAAGTACCAACAGCCGGAATTCATATTGCCCATCACTGTGGCAGCAACCATCCACCCCAGACAAAGGCCCAGCTGGCTAACTCACCCATAGGCATGCTAACCTAGGCAGATGCCTTTCAGGTGTCTTTTCAGACAAAGCAGACAGACACAAAACTGGTTAAAACTAAAATACCAATCTGAAGTGAAGGGACCAGGAAAATACTCATACAACTTTAGAGCTTCATTCCACAATCTATTTGCTGCCAGCTTCGGGGGTAGGGCTACGCTGGAAGTTAATTTTAATTCTTTATAGTCTTACAACTACATCAGTATTCCTTAAACTACACTAAAAAACTCACATCCTATTGCAAGCTTAGCATTTGTATTATATTAATAAACTCAGATTTTCCCATTACAAGCTTTCAGACTACACTGTTTACACAGAAATCATCAGTGCTTCCTATCAGCTCTTACTGAGAAAAAGTGTTTTTACTAAGGTTTATCAGGAGAAGAGTGAAAGAAAATTTTAAAACACCAATGTTTTTGGAGTTTCGTTGTTTTTTGAATCTTTCGATTTATGCCAACAAAGAAAATTATAGAGTTTAGGTACAATGACAAGGAGATGCTACAGCCCACAAGACAAGTGGTGGCTAGGCATTCTCCCTTCACCTTTTTGGCCAAGGACACTCTTTGTGTGCAGGGAGGGATACCTCCCCCTCTCCCTGAAAGTGGACAGACCACATAGACTGATATTTCTCCCAGCCTTCCTCTGAAGTCTGAAAGCTATGACACACATGCAAGAATAAGATATTTACCAGCACCTTCTAATTACACTGTGATTTCATTCAAAATGACATTTTTATTATAAGCAACTGAGGGCAGAATTGAAGTAAATCTCCATGAAAATGCAATGTGTGTGCCTGCAGGGGTCTTCTCATGACACCTGCCTCATTTGTGGGTTTGCAAATGTGTCCTTGACAAAAAGGTGCTTCTAAAGTTATCTGTCAGGGCTGTTCTACATGTGACATTGAAATGGATGTTGAAATGGATTCCAAGTAGGGAACTGCAACATGAGAAAACTCCAGACACATTAAGAAAACTACATTTTTAAAAGAATTATTTCAAAATAGGGCCCAAAATCACCACAAAAGAAAACTCAGGGCTTCCATAGTAACTGGGCAGAAAGCTTTTACATGCAAAATGTGTAAGAGTGTTTTCATAAAGAAAGTTACCTATAAGATTTATAAAGAACTGCTGTGAGCCAGACTGTGTTTCAGTGCCACATCCTTCCTCTCCAACAACACCTAAGTTACAGAACTCTGTAACTCCTCACCACTTCATTCCATAGATCTATTTTTTTTAAATTTATTTTGTACATTGGATAAGACAAACAGTGTTGCCAGCTGCTTCTGGATATAAAAAGCAGAAAGTTGGAGTTTTACTGAAGTTAAGCTCTTAGTCATGGAAATGTAATAAATGCAGAAGGAAAACATCTTCTTGTTAATATCTGTGTTTACCGTTTTCCCAGGTTTAAAGACAGTGGACCAGGCTCTAGTAAGTCAATTACAACAGCAAGTAACATTTACTGGCATTCTGAGTTAATAGTCTCTCATTTGCACAGCAGTGATGAGACAATCCACAGGAAAAAAAAAAGGCCTTAACTTTGTCTCTGTTATGATTTAGTGGAGGAAAACTTAGCCAAAGTCAAACAAGAGCTCAAATACCGTATTTTGTTTATATAAAACTTCATGTACTCTGAAATTTGGTGACATAAACCATGGCAAATACAGATCTTGAAGCCTTCATCTGAGATAGATTGAACTTTCTAGAGCAAACTAAATTGTATGATTCCTGTTCTTGAGTAGTCCCACTAAATGGCTCACACTGTGGCTCAAATATAGACCCTTTACATCAACTACCAATGCAAGAAGACCATAAAAGTGGAATATTCAAAATCCTTAGTTAGCCAGTCCACTTCAATCCTCCTCAGACTCTGTCAAAACAGTATCTAGAGGAAAAGGATTTGCAACTACTTTGTTTCTTCACACAGAAGAAAGCTATGTAGCATTGTCATACATTTGTCTTTCTGGTATGGTACATCCCTCTCTTCTGCAGGGATCTGTAAAGCCCTTGGGAAGTGTGGAGTTCCCACAGTTCTTGTGTTGCAACACCAATGCGGTAAGGAGCTAATGTGAAAATTAGAGCAGTTGAGAAGCTGCTCTAGCTTGCTCTGCTGTGTAAGCAGATGCTGGCCAACTCCAGGGACACTAGGGTATCTAACTACAAGCCTTCAGCAAGCAGTTTTTCTTGCACCAGGTTTCTTCTTTGCCTTCATATCTTCATGTTCAATGTTAGGCCCAGGTCTTCCATTAATTTTCATTAAAATTTTCATTAAGTCTCATTGTCAGTAATCAGTTTTCAAAATGCTGTGAAGATCGTAATTTCTTAGCAGTTAGTATAAATGTGAATCAATGCAAAATATTTTCTCTTCATAGTGTCATTTAGGTCGGAAAAGACCTTTAAGAGCATTGAGACCAATTGCAAACTGCACACTGCCAAGTACACCAAAAGAAGCAATGGAATGACCAAACATCCTTCTTCAGTGCTCTCAACCATGCAATTGGAGGTGACAATAGTGAAGTTAAAAGTTACAATTATTACCATGCTTCCCTTCTAAATACAGATATTTCATCACGGACCTACCCAAACTTCCAGTTTGCTGTTCCCACTCTGTCTGGAACAGAGTTGGACAACAATTTGCAAATGTCGCATGACAACTCCTACAATTCATTTTGCACCCAAAGGGAAGATACTTTCTCTCAGACTAATATTTCATTGTTCCTCACAGTTATCAGCCTTCTCTCTCAGCTAATACTACAGTAGCAGATGCAGCAGCTCAACATTTCCCAAGAACTTCTTAAAAATCATCAGAATACAAAAAACAGAATTCTCATCTGATGGAAAAAAGACATTTAAGCCCATCCCTGACACACTAATGTTGCTGTGGGATTTCTTGGCTAGATTTATTTTCTTCATGATTAACAAATACATTAATCATTTAGGTCTGTCCACCACACAGTGCTGGTGTGATAAACAAATGGAGAATAAATGTTGGCTTTTGTATATAATAGGACAACAGTCACATGTAATAATGTACTAAGTAGAAACTATGTAAAGGTAAAATATAGTTAAGTAAGAAAAGGTTAGAGTGAATTGTAACCCCGAAATAGTTGTAATAGATTGAGAAACATAGTAATGAACACATAGTAGTAAATGTCTTAAAGTTGATGAATCACAGAACTAGAGACTTAGACTCCTAAAGAAAAAAAAAACAAAAAAACACAGAGTAAATAAACCGCATACACCCCAGGAAGCTCGTTATCTCGCCGAAGATTCACACCTCCGAAAGACGATGTATGCTAATTGAATTACAGCAGAGAGAAGACCTCTCCTTGACACTGAAGAAATCCAANATGCTTTGTCTTTGCTCTACTAATAAATGCCATATGTATGGTGTTAAAATTTCAGCTTGTAAATTCGTTCATTTCACTGATAATACTACATAGCATGCTTACAAAGTTTTTATAGTTATGTGATTCAGTACAATGCACGCTTGCCCAGATATAAAAATAAATGTTATATAATACACAGATCATAGAATCAATACACTGTGTGCATCAAATATAGATGCACATCAAAGAAAATAGCACAGGAGCTGCAGTGCAACAACTGTCCTAAGAAGCAGAAAAAACCCGAGTCTTGCTTTAAGACAGTTTAAAGTGGGACACTCTAAAATGAGTTCTCCCCCTTTTTTTTAACCAATCCCTTTCCACCAATAAGGAGAAAAAAAATATGAGTAGATAAACATGAAAAAATAACAGTTTACTAACAAGCACAACCACAACAGGCAAAAAATAACAGTAAATAATCACTAGATACAAAATCTCACAAACTCCCTGAGAACAAAGAGAAATCCAAAATGCCAAAGTACCCCTTTCAAGATGGCACCCATCACAGGCAATCACATGTAGGGAGACAAAGATGCAAAAATGGCATCTAACAAAGATGGCGGCCTTTGCCGGCAACCACGCAGTCTGGGAGACAAGGGGAAAGCATGGCAGTAAACCCTTCTGGGAAGGTAGGAGCTTACAAAGCAGTTCTAGTGGCATATGGGAATTGCCAGCACGTATGGGGTCAGCTCCACTGCCTGCTGCTTCCTTGTGCCACCCACTGAACTCCACCAGTGTTGGTGCTGCTGTCCTCCGAGCCACTGGTGTGTTGTGGGCAGAGAGTTTGCAAAGTTTACTCTGAAACAGTTTTTGATTGCAGAAATGCAGTTTTTCTGGATGGCTACTGTTGCAAGCCCAGAACCCCTTCCCCTTCCCCCCGAAACAACTTCTGCCTTAAGCAAAATGCCACCAGTCAAAAGAGAACCCAAAAGGGAAGCCTCTGCCCACGCTACCTCAGCTTTAAGGCAAAAGCCAAGAAGTGAGGCAAGAGACAAGAAAACAAGTCAAAAGGTGAAAAAGGGGACTCTGCCCGTATGCTCCAATCTTTTAAAGTGTACCACACCTGCCTGCCCCATGATCCAAGTTCCAGACGTGTCACTGAACCTTAAAGATACAGTAACGATTTTTGGGCACAGATATGAAATACATAACATTTTTGATTACCCAGGACAACCTTCAGTTCTAAACCCTGAGTCATTTGATCCTAATATTGGTCCGGTTGTCTTGTGAGCATGAGTAGCAATAAAGACAGCAGAGCAACAAACCCAGCAATCCTGTTGGTTTGTTCCTGAATTAAAAAACAAAAACCAAACAAACAAAAACAAACAAACAAACAAAAAAAACACCAAAGAAAAAGAAAATGTTCGTCCACCAGACTGACACAAACCGATAAAAACCCCCTACTAATAGTGATGCTGAGAGAGGAAGAGATTAAGATAAGCGGTGCAAAAGTGAGCATATTGTAACGACCTGTGGAGGGCTTTCCCATTAGAGAAAGAAATTTCAAAAGTAGCATTTGCCTGGCAGTTTCACCTTTAAAGTGCTATATGAACATTAACAGATAGTTAAGATATCTTACCTATGTAAAGATATTTTAATGAAACATATATTTCTATCTCCAACTTTTTTCAGCAAGCTTAATGTTTGCATGATGTTAATGCTTGCAAAACAAATTCTCCATGAATCAGAGGACTAAACAGGTACCTCCTTCCACACCAATAAAAGCTTGTATCCGTCATTATTAGATGAAATTCTGGCCCAACTATGTTAGTATCATCTAGGAAAAACTTCCCTGATTTCACAATGGCAAGGAAGTGGAATCTCTGTCTTCTTAAACGTATTCAACAGGATTTTGTATTGATTATTACAAGTCAGTTATCCATATATTTTAACTTGGATTGAATCTAAAAATTCAAATGGGATGTAAGTTTGCTTTGCTTCTAAGATCTATATGGATTTGTATAGGAGTACATATATATACACATACCCTAGTGAGATAAACAATTGTAACAAAGCAGTCTGCTCAGAGAATCCTCAAATTTTATGTACCAAGTCTATTGGAAAAAGCCCTTTCACTTTGAGAAGCCTCACTTTTCCCTAAGACAGCAAACGTAAACATGAAACAGCACTCTCCAAACAACTACAGCAATCCATCCTAAAATTCCTAATCTTTCCTCACATTTCTCATTGCCCCAGCAATTTTACTTCTTGTGTTTGAGAGCTGTTACATATATATCTTTGTGCAAAGCAAGAAATGACAAAAGATTACAGAATTTGAAAACACTGGCTAAGTAAACAATAGACTATTGCAAAGAAAGCCAAAGCTCCCAAGGATGACATTCTGGGCTTATAGGAAGGAAATGCAGCTAGTAAGATGGAAACCTGCAATCCTGGAGCCCAGGTTTTACTGAGGTAAGGTTCCAAAACAAAAGTACTGCAAACATTTTGGTGAACTTGTGCCAAAACCCAGCAAAAGGATGTAGAGTGGCTGCATATCAAAGGCAAGTTTCTCAGGCAGAAGAAAATACAGAAGATGGAATGCAAAACCAATGCAGGCAAAAATTGAAGGGCATCTGTACATTTTAGAGGCATATATTTTGCAAACAGCAGTTGACAACGGCTGTCTTTTGCCTGTACTTACTGGAACTACTAAGAAAGACAGGAAAGAAGGAGAAGAAAGAAAATAAATGAAAGAAGACAAATTAAATCAGGCTTACCAATTGTAAAGTTATAGCCATCAATACTGAATGTAGCACTCCGGCATTTTTTAAACGCTTCCTTTCTGCTACTTGGGTCTGTCATGATCCTGCCAGCTTGTACTTTCAGCAGCTGCCTTTCTCTCCTTCGTGGAAGCAAAGCACTCGAGCTCACCCTTAGCTGCCCTTGAGTATCTGCCTGTAACAGCACACACACCGAACCTCACATCTTCTTACAGGAAGCCAGATCTGAAAGGCATGCACCCAAGAATTTTCTCCTCCCCCAAACACTCTCATTGGCAAGTTACCTACATGCCTGCTCAGAGTTTAACTGGTTAGAGGCTCCCCTATCAAAACTGGCAGTCAATTAGTGTGAGACTACCAAGTCAATAAGCCAGCTGTAGCTGTCAAATCTCTGTGTAGGAGGTAGCACACAAAAAAAAAGGTAAAGGGTTAGATTTTGCTGTTATCTACGCACTAACGCTCCCTGTATTCCCTGCTATGTTGCAACCAGTTTCTGTGGCTCCTCTTACGCTCCCTGTATTCCCTGCTATGTTGCAACCAGTTTCTGTGGCTCCTCTTACTCATGGGAATTTCTGACTTGCAGCAAATTGTGCTCAGATTTCAGCTCTTCAAATAGAAGCAGCGTGTTTTAATAATTCAAAATATAATGAATCAATCCAAATACATTACACCATCAATCATCTACTTATGTAAACAGCAAGTCTCTAGAAACCCAACTGAGAGCAAAGAATTAGTGATTATCAGTAAAGAAGAACATGGGAAAACAACATGTAATTTAGCAGTAATGTTGATAAGCTGAGCACAATGTTCATGCATGCACACACACAAAACAGTCTTCCAAACTCTTCCTCCTCCTTTTTGTTTATCACATGGTTTGTAAACTCATCTCTGTAGTTTTTTTACCTAGTAATGTTTAGAAATGTTGACTCAGAGCACGCGCAAGCAATTCACTGAAAAGGCAGGCGAATCCTATGAACAGACAAAATTTAAAGTCAAGGCTGGCAAAGTTTTCACAGAAGGCTAGCAGCAAGCTAAAGTTTTATGAGTAGGCATCTAAGAAAACACTGTCAACTTCTTAATGATTCCAGTACATATAAATCTGTGCAATTCTTTCTTTTTCTTGTAATATATGTTAAAACTATAAACATGCTACTTAAATGTTCCAATTTTTTATGTTCCCAAGAATAAACATAAATTCTGCATAAATGCATCAAGTTTTCCATTGGTCTGGATGGAAACCACTTGGAAACACCAAGTTTCAAGAAGACTACCACCAAAATAATAGCCAGCACAGTTTACTAAAAGCTTGCTCAATGCACACCTAAACGTTTACAAAGTATCAGCAAATGTGGTCATGTTTAAAGTATAAACCTCAGCCCTACCTTGGTTTCTCAACAAAAGCTTAAGTCAGATAGAAATGCTGCACTTTTTAAATCCCCTCTCTTCAAGGGATGGAAGATAATCACTACTGAACTCCGGCAGTTAATTTAAATTCCACTTAGTTCTACCACAGTGGAGAGCCTCAGCCAAACAGAGCTTTTTTTTGTTAACATTTTTTTATTATTTATTTGGATGTTCAATAATATAAGACAAGTTCATTAAGAAAACAGATCCTAGCAGTGAGGGTTTGTTGGGCTTTTTTAATATGTCATTGTTTTGAAACAAAAACAGCTACTTACATATAACATTTCCAACACTTGCACCTGCAATAATTTTTGACATCAAAAGTGTAGGCAATAGTTCCAGAATTTAAAAGAGTTGCTGCTCTTTATAGACACTTCATAGCCACTGCAATGAAGATTGCTCATTCAGTTTACTGAAATCCATCATGTAGCTGCCTCTCCAAAACAATGTAGAAAAATAATCCAAGTATAAAATATTTCTAAGGAATTATTTTATCTGTCACTGGTCATATAGATCATATAAGATAGCAAAAGCATCGAGAATGATTCATACTAAATTTAGAAAGCAGAAAGTTAAATGTTACCTAAATGAAAGGTAAGGAACCCTAACAGTTTCAGTATTTTGGAATTACCAGGTTTGGGGTTTTTTTAAATTTAATTATTTCCTGACACCATTTTTCTCCTCATACCATAAAACATTTATTCATAAAGAAAAATCGTGGGAAGATACCAGCGATGATTTGATAAAGTTTCAGTCAAGTTTCTAAGTTGGAGAAGAAATGTTCTTCCAAAAATAGGCAGGTGGAGACACTCCTGCTTCCTCCTTGGCTTTGGACCATGTACTCACGCAGGAAGGAGGATAATTATATTAGCATTTCTCTTCTCAGGAGAGTATCCAGACCACCAAGCTACTGCTGCGCTGCTCATTTCTGAGCTCCATCGCTGGTGTTTCTGCCACTTTGTACAGATTGCCAGAGAGAAAATGGCCTGACCATTCAGTGGCTGAGCACTCTGGAGCTACCTCACAATACTTGTTCAAGGCCTAGCTAATACTAATTCAAACAATTGTAGTAGTTTGATAAGCTCATTTAGTTCAAAGCGAACATTTGCACCACAAAGAATAAAGACAATCACTCAGGAGCGTAAAGTGATCAAATAAGTTTAGTTTTCCATACCGCTGGAGAGGGCCTTTAATTGGCTGGTTGCAGAGGGATGCTCTCTCCATTCAAAACTCCAGAGGTAATGACATTGGGGTCAAAAGAGAAAGGTTTTGACCTGCAAGTTTTCCAAAAAGAAAACAGTTTCTTCCCAGCTCTAGTTAAAATTTAATCCAGCTGCTCAAAGAATTACCAAGTTGTATCAGAAACTTGATACCTGATCCTATCTGATTCTTTGCATTTTGCTGTTCAGCTCTTGGCTAGATTTCAAGTCTGCATTTACATCCTGCTTTGCCAAACAATTCCTACAGATTCATTCAGGGTTTAGTACATTTTTTTACCTTCCATTGCCAGGAAGTACCAATATAGATCACCAGGTACTTCTTGTGGCTGCAGTTCACTGCCATGTAGAGCAATAGATGTGTCATTTGTAAACCACCTGAACATCCTTGGAGGCAAAAAGCACAGTGTTTATTTCCCTACGTGTAGAAGAGTTTGCATGTTTTCAGGAAGTCTATTTTAACCAAAGATTATCTCAAATTAAACCAAATACCCATCCAAATCTCCAAAATACATACTAGAGAAAGTAGTGAAAAAACAGCCACCTATACCAAATAGGAAACACTTCGTATTTCTAAGCAGTCCTTTTCTGCCCTTCAGTATGAAAAGGCATACTATTTATTTAAATTTGCCTCAGCAAGACTAAAAGATTTTTAATTGCAGTTTACACTTTCCAAATATAATCTAAAATAATCAGTTGCGTGGAGAAATACTTCTTTGTATTAACTAAAGACATAATTTTTTCTTTGAGTCTTATATCCCCTGGCTCATGGAGTGTGAGAAATGGAAAATGAGAGCATTAAATAAAATCCTAGCTCCACAAATGTCAAGGGAAAAATTCCCACTCACTTCAACAGGGCTGAAGCTCTATCCTCCTGGTTTTACATACCTGTGCTCCTCTTTACTTAGTTCCTAACACAAGCAAATTTCACAGGAGCAGTGATAAATTTAAGTCTCAGGTACCCATATGACTTTTGTAGTGCCAGTCACTAAAGTTACCAGAATTAGGATCTCTGAATTTTTATCTTTTCAGAAATGTCTCTGGTGTCCTAAATCAATGGAAAACTCAACTTTGAATACTAAGAAAAAACAAATACAACCATCCTGGATAAGACCAAAAGTCCATTGAAAACAGTGCCCTATATCCAGCTCTGTATCATATCTCCACCAGTGTCCAAAAGTAAATGCTTAAAAAATTATAAAGATGTTAAAAGTTATCAAGAACAAGGCAGACTGTGGTGATACTCGGTATCCAATCACCACCAGTTTGGGTACCTCATGGACTATCTGTGTGTCCTGTGTGTTCATAAACAGTCCAAAGTTCTCTGTTTAATCAGTTTAAACTTTAGCACCCTCAGCATCCTCCATCAGAGAGGTCTACAGCTTAACTAAATATTGCATGAACACTTACTGCTATTGTTCACTTTGAACCTTTCTCCTTCTCACTACCTGGTTGCCCTTTAGCCCAATACTCAATATCAATTCTGAAGCCTTCTGGCTATGAATCCAAAGGTGAGGAGTGATCAATGGCTAGCAGAGGCATCCCCAGCATGCAGGATTTCTAGTGGTAAGGAACCCCTGAGACAGTGGATTCCAGTGAGAGAGACCACAGAAGCACCAGGAAGCTCCTGCCTTTGAAAATATTGATTCCACCACTGAATTTCCACAAACTTCAATTGAATAATTTTTACAAGCATATATTTTTCAGAGAAGTTTTAGAGGGCTGTCTCACCACTAGTATCAATGCCACCTGAAAACATTTAATATCCCAAAGAAGAGTGATGTGACTGGGCATAATGCACTAAAAATTGATAAATTTTTAAAGAAAATTTCCAATTTCAGAAAAGAAATTCAGCTGAAATCCCCTGAGGTGTTTGGTGTATTTCTCACAATCAACAATGAACTTAGGTACTACAGGTTGTTTATCCAGAGATGCTATTCTTCCCTGAAAACTTTTACCGTTTCCTAGAAGCACTCCATCTGCGTGTTGTGATGACATTATCAGAGGTTGTCGTTGTTGGGACTATTCACCACATATAAGTTATTTTTAGGTGTGGCAGCCAGAAGGCAATATGACTTTTTAATAAAAGCTGTTTAGCATCAGCTGTTCTGATGTTTTCTGCTTGCTTCGGGCTTTACCATTTTCTCCCTTGTCACAAGCTGAAAAAAGGAATAGTCTTCACTTTCCTGGAGTATTTTCTTGGTTTATGCTACGTCATATTTCCCAATAAACACATATTTTGTGCTACTTAAAGTGACTTCACACCTTGGGTGAAAATCCAAATGCATCCAGTAAATACCAGGCACAGGAAAGGAAAAAAGCTTTGACTTCACCTTAACTATTTCCAGCAGCTCTGCAACTCAGGGAAAATGCATTACTCTCTTTAAAAGCACAGGAGGAATCTACACCATCTAATTTCAGGCACTTGGCTGAGTTGCCTAAATGAGGAACCCTGAGACTCCCACTGCAGTGAGCAGGGAGTCCCAAAGGTGAGTTGGAGCTCCTAAAACCTGAATCACTCTCTGGAGAAGCTCTTTCTTAAGTACCCAGAGAGAGTGAGGCATCTGAGAGCTGGAAGAGGTAGTTTAGTGAAGAGGTTTAAGCTGAGCATCGGGATCATTGGCAATAGCTTACGCTTTCTTCAGATTGCTTACCAACAGTAAGACGGTAAGTCTGATCCTCTTCCAACCATATGCAATTTGCTAACAGCAGTGATGCCCATCTTTTGTACTGTGTCCAGTAAAAATGCAATATTAGCAGCTACTATAATCATATTGCTTTCCAGTGCACTTGCAATCAGCAAAAACAAAGTGGTGTAGGAACATCTGCTCTGGACATTTGCAAAGTTAAACAATGTGAAAGAAGCTCTAGCAGGAAGAGAACACGAAGGCTTTAAAGATCCCCAAAAATACACTTATCCCTATCTATTTCCTTCACACGCTAACTTGTAGTCTCTAGCACCATGAAGGCCAAAAGCAGCCCTGCCTCCAGGTGTAGTTGTGTAGTTTCATTTTTTAAATGAATGTTTTCTCCTTGTTGGGGGTGGGGGGCGTGAGGGGGGAGGGTTTTAAAAAATAATAGTTTCAACAGCAGAACATTTTCAGTGCTCTAATTCCAGTCTTGTCTAAACAGTGCTGCTTGATCAGATTTCATTTGTCTTTGTGTTTTCATTTTATTTCTTTGGTCTTGTTCAGCACACTACTTAAGTATGACTCTCCAGTGTAATGTGATTATCTGTATTACAGCAAGCAGCTGTTGAAAGCAAGTCAACCAAAATCAGAACCAATGAAACTTATACCATTACTCAGCAATATAAAACTTGAGGTAACAGTGTTAAAAACAGGTCGCAAAAGAATTAACACTACATGATTTTGTCATATACATGTGGTAAAGACAGGCTTCTGCTTCCAACAGTATTCATAGGAATATGCTGCAATTAAAGCAATACTGAAAGATTTCCTTTCTATCTTGCCAGAGAGACTTCTGATCCTCATGGTACTTGCCCCATGTTTACTTTGTTCATGGTTTTGCCTTCATTCCTTCCGGCTAGCCCTCTTGAAAAGTCACCACACAGTGTAACAGCAGTGACCAGTTAGTCATTGCTTCCCATTTGATTCCCCACTAGGTATCATTCTCCCTGATGCTTGGACTGTAGCCAGTTGTGCTGATTTTGACTGGTGTAGAGTTAATTTTCTTCACAGTAGCTAATATGGGGCTGCGTTTCAAATTTATGCTGGTAATATACAGATGTTTTAATCATTGCTGAGGAGTGCTGACACAGCCTTTTCTGCTTCACATGCTGCCATGCTGGCAAAGGGACTGGGGATGCGTTGGAAGTTGACAAAAGACACAGCCAGGACAGCTGACCCCAACTGACCAAAGGGGTTGTCCATATTATATGACATCATGCTCAGTATATAAAGTGGTGGGGAAGAGACATCTGGCATTATGACATTTGTCTTCCCAGCTAACCATTATGTGTCATGGAGCCCTGCTTTCCTGGGAAAAGCTGAACACTTGTCTCCCCATCAGAACTCATAAACTAATTCCTTGTTTCGCTTTAGTTGTGTGCATGGCTTTTTCTTTACCTATTAAACTTGGTCTCAACCCAGGAGTTTTCTCATCTTCTTCCAATTGTCTCACCCGTCCCACTGATGGAGGAGTGAGTGAGCAGCTGCATGCTGGGGCTAAACCACAACAGCAGTCAAATACTGAAAAATAAATTGCTTTCCAATTCACACATTATACCACTACTGTGTGTCCTCTCACTCAACCCTGAATTTTTCTTATTCTATCCTCCTTATTCTACAAATTTAGTTTTAAATATATTTCATTTTACTAAAGGAATTCACAGACATGATTTATCTATGATGTGAAAATCTTGAGTGCATGCTACAATAGAGTAAGAAAGCAGATCTTTTGATGGTGCAAATCAGTGCAACTACACCAGATTCAGAAAAGCTGCCTTAGATCTCAGAATCACGATCTGCTCCTTTCCTTCCAGCCTGAAGGAAAAACTGAACTGTGGTGCTTGAACAAACAGCTTCTTAGCCACTGTCCTGAATGCTGGCCTACTCATGTCAGTATTTAGCTTTTAACATATCATTGTTGCACATGGTAAATTAATTACATATCCTTCCTCCCAAATGAGTTGAGAGCATTGCTTTTCTGTATTTTCGTATACACTGAGTGTATACTTATTTTTACCTGAACTGCAGATGTTACTTTTGACTAGATTTTTACACTTGATCCATTCCAAAACACAATTTGAATAAATATGTTTGAGTTACCATGAAAGCCACGCTCTTCAAGTTATCTAAAAAAATTAAGAAGCATCTAGGTAACATTCCCTAATTCCCTAACTCCCTACATGTGCTCCAAGCCATTCCCTCCCTAAGCCAGCTGCTCCTTCTTCAATCATATAAACACTAGTAAGTAAAACAAGACACAACTCCAACTTTCAAAAGGTATTAAAAACTAGACTGCCTGCTACAGCTACCCAGTTCCTAAGGGTTTTGACCAGATTAAAGCATTCTTCATGCTACATGAATGTAGCCTATATCCTACTTGCAGAACTATCTGTTTTCGGTGTTGATACAGATCTACTTGATTAAATGGAAATTAAGCCTCAGAAGGGTGATTTTAAATATACACATAGCACAACCCCACACACCACAACAGCACACACACAAACACCTTTGTACAGCATGTGCAATACAGTGGTCATTGTTCTACCCCATCTCTAGAGAGAAGGTCAGCACAAAGCTGCCTTGTCCACAGAAGAATTAGATCAGCAAGNAGAGAAGAGAAGAGAAGAGAAGAGAAGAGAAGAGAAGAGAAGAGAAGAGAAGAGAAGAGAAGAGAAGAGAAGAGAAGAGAAGAGAAGAGAAGAGAAGAGAAGAGAAGAGAAGAGAAGAGAAGAGAAGAGAAGAGAAGAGAAGAGAAGAGAAGAGAAGAGAAGAGAAGAGAAGAGAAGAGGAGGTTTCCACACTATTATATATAAGGTATATAATAGTAACTGCTGAATTTAAGGGCAGTCACTCTGGGATCCCTGTATAGTTAGTAGCAGTTTGGAGACCATGCTACAGGAAATGACTAACAGGTATCAGACCTATCATCAACATGTATGTAGCAGATTTACTTCCGTTTCAATATTAACTAATTTCATTGCTCTGATCAAACCACTGACTCATTAAAAACTAGGTTCCCATAATGAAGGCTTTAATCATTAGCATACTCAAGCTACTGAAGAGAAGACACATCCCTTGAATTATATACAGTGTAAGCTAATATCTTACTGTTACTATAAAGTCAGAGATTCAACAAGCATATTTTTCATAAAAATAATTCCATTGTTGTCAAAGCCTGTAATGAGGTTTCCATTCATCTTATTCCTTCAATCAGATTTTTAAAAGTTATTTGAAAAGCGAGTGTATCAAGAATTGCCAGATAGATTTTTTTTTATACATCTATAAAACCCCACATCTTCCTAAAAATTCTGATGCAGCAAAATTAGTTCAGATATGTCATATACTATTTCAAGTATAAGAGAACCTGCACGAAATACAATTCCATTTGGCTGCCATCGACTTCTTGCTAACCTGCTCTGGGCTAAATCTCTGTATTGCAACTGGCAGCTCTCATTCCAGGACTTTGAACTACCTTTGCAGAAAGCTGGAAGCCTAGAAAGCAATTAATTTCATTTAAATACCAGCCATCTGAAAAGCAGGCATTCAGCCTAAGCTAATCAGGTAGACACCCTCTGTAATGAAGGAAGAAGCATAGAAGCATCTCCAGAGATGGGGTCATTCTACACTGTTTTTCTTTGCATGCAGAAAGAGCCTATCAGACTAATTTATCTGTTTGCCTGAAAATTGAGTCTGTGGCTGTACAGGAGCTGAATCCTGCCCTGCATTGCTAAGTACCACGAGAGATCAGAGTAATTTCTTCATTAGCAGGTTGGAAATAGTAAGCACTGTTCTACTGGCTCTTCAGAACTGCTGAATCAGTAACCAGGTAGAGGTTTGGAGTTGTCCATACCCATACAGCAAGGACTCTTCCATGGCACCTTGCCTGTCCAAAGTCTGGCAATGTCAAGGGGACAGCTGGTCCCCATAAACCTACTTTTGATGGGCATCATGTCCTCAGCCTACTCAGAAGGGCCAGGATCCTGAAAACCACCTAAATCACCAAATACTTTCAGCCATGCAAATTTTTCTCTGTCATACCAATCGCAGAAAAAACAGAAGAGGTCCCCAGTTGTTCACAGTACCATGCAGATACCAAGGTGTGGTAGAACAGAGCTACTATCGATGAGACTGCCACTACAACATGCTATGTGCAACCAAGCTATCAGATAACTTCATCCTGATAACCTGAAATATTTCAGAAGAGACAAGGGAATACAGAAGAATGGATGGGCAGAGAAATAAACATCTTGGACTGCAGAGGGAGCAATGTATCAGAACTGTTTCTTCATTGTATCTACATACACTGACATACAGTGGTATTGCTAGAGTTGGGGGAAGGGGAGCAAGGAAGTAGGTGGATTAAAAAAAAAATCTATTTGGTTTCATTCTCATCATGGACATAATAGGACAGTCAGGCTCCTTCATGCTACTCCAACACAATCTGTTCTTTACTAAAGTTATTTAGCTTTACCATTTTTCTTCTCACAAGATGTCCTGGTTTTGGCAAGGACAGAACTAATTTTTTTCCATTAGCCATGAGGCAGCAGAGTCTGAAGCCATGTGGACATGTCTAGGTTGTTATTCTATACCACCTCACGTTGTCATCAGCGGGTAAAAGTAAGGGACTCTTGCTCCCAAGAAGGTGAGTGTGGTTTGAGGTCAGGGGAAAGCATGGCAGGTGGAGGGTCTCTCCACCATTGTTTTTCATTGTCTCAGTCTTGGTGAGCATTTTTCATGTAAATCACCCTCTCTCTTTGTACACTTGTAATTGTTGCTGCTACTGTTTGTTTTCTTATCTCATTGCTGCTTCCAGTAACTTGTCCTTATCTCAAACTGTGGTCTTTGTCTTTTGTGCTTCCAACTGGAAGCAAGAGGGAAGCGAGTGCCAGTGGAATTTTGGTAAGTGCACTAAATTGGGGGATACCATTCCTAAACCACTACACAAGATCAATTTTAGCATTCTGAGTACCCCGATCACATAGTGGCACAATACTATGACAACTGGTAAGGATCATGGGATCCACAAACTCACAATCATAGGCAGCAAAAATAAAGATATTTAGCCCAAGACATTTCTGCCTCTATAACTGCACTCCTCAGGTCACTAGACAACCTCACATGCCAAACTGAGCTGCAGGCCTTGAATGTACAATGGTCCAGAGAACAGTGACAGAGACCAAGGGCAGTACACCCAAGGCAGCAGTGATACTTTAGGTCTCTGCATTGGTAGGAGCTTTGATACTTGAAAATTCTCAGAACTTTCAAGAAAGCAGGTCCAGTCCCCTTTTCAAGGGATAGCAAAAAAATCAACAGTCAAGCAAGAAAACAAACACAGTAGTCACTAATCCCACCCAGGCCAAAAATTCTTCCTGACCCCTAACTCTGAATACAGATTTAAAACAGAACTTAAAGCAGCAGAGAAATTTTTCCATTATTGTTAAGAGACTGTTGTTTTCATTTAATCATGCCTATATTTACAGCAAGTATTCACAAATTTGTGACTTAAGCAGAATACATAGTAACTAAATACACATTTCAGGGAGGTGATACAAGGCAATTGGCTTTGGTGATAAGATAAACATATTTTTGTGTTGTTATGCTGATATAAAAACTTTGCACATATTATTGCTGATTAGAAGACAAACTCTTGAGCAATTTCTTTCAATATTCCCTGCCTAATAACCAACACCAATACCAAGTGCTCACACAGAGCCAGCAGACTATGAAAAGTAATGCAGGAAGAAATTAGTTTCCTTTAGATTCCTGTAGCCTTTGTACACCTTTGTCAAAACAGGCAATTTGGACCAAGAAAATAGTTACAGGTGGTGCACGGAAAAAACAACAAAATTCTTAGGAGGTTCAATAACGAACAATTTTACTTGCAAACTTTAGAACATTCAGATAGAATAAGGCACTTGGCAAACTTCAACTTAGCAGACTCTAAAACATTCAGATAGAACAAGGCACTTAACAAGGCATTGACTGGATTTTTTGGTCTGGCTTAAAATATATTTTGAGAAGAAGAAGGTAGGAGAAGAAAAAGAAAGAGAAAGAAATAAAATGGAGAGAGAAAGATGGTTACCACACATGGTCCCAGCAGCTTCTAAATCCAGGGTAGTGGAGCATGCCACTCAACATGTCTCACCATCCTTTTATCTGTTCCAGTCCACTGAGGCCCTCCCCCAGGTAAGTTTATGCTAATTTCAGCTCTTAAGTCTTGCATCTGAGCTTTACACAAAGCCAGAACGTTCACAGAAGTCCCATGTGGTTGATTGCTCCCCATTACAGTGCAGACTACCCGTTGACATTTCAAACGTTGTCTTGGTTTAAAAAGACAGAAGCCCCCTCTGGAATGGGT
>VWZT01002497.1:113567-155179 GCA_013397055.1 Pachycephala philippinensis | reverse complement strand
TCAGAACTCTGGAGCAGAATGTGCTGTACAAGTAGGAGCATTACATCCACTCTCACAGCATGTATAATGGATTCACCACCACTGCATGTAGAAAGGAAAGACATTCCTAGTAGCAATTTCAAAGCCAGGTAGTGCTTTTATTAGGCTTTTAGGGTTTCCATTTGCCTGCTACCCAACCGATTTTCTAAATGCCACCATACTGTGATGTCCATGTCATCACCTACTATGTAAAATCAAAAAAAATAAAAAATAGCTATACTAAACATTATTCATACTTTTAGCTGCAATTCAAAAACTACCTGACTGTTTCTTGGATGAAAATCAGAAAAGCTACTCTAGTGGCAGTAAGTAAATACTTAGGAGGAGAGAAAAAGAGACAAATCACCAGAAAGGTGATTTTATAGGCAACATGCAAGAGTTTTGCAAGTATGAACTCACAACATTCCTTTTTTCAAAAATAATTTAAAACATACGCTTTTTACTTGTTTGTTGATTAAAACAAAATATATATGTGAAACTTGTTGTGTATTAAGTTTTATCTCAATTTAGAAACGTATAGATTTACAAATTTTACAATACACTATAGGACAGTACACTGCAATAGTTGCACTATATTTAAAATGAGAAAGCAGATATCCTACTATTTCAAGTGGGTTTTTTAGAAAACAAAACCAAAACTGTGTGTATGTGTGTATGGAGGAGGGAGGGAAGGGTATCATCCTGAGGCTCCGAGGATGTGTACAGTAATTAATGTTTTAAATAACACTTTCAGTAAATGCAGGTAATTTTTTAACAATTTTATCCAGTCATTTGGCCATTATGCTTAGCTATATAACATTGTGTTTCTTTTATTAATTGAAATGATTAGCTGCAAGAATAAAAATATCTTTTGACTTGGAAAAAATTGCACCTGCTACTTATTCATAAGAAGCGTAGTGTTAAATAAGGCTTTGTCCTTAGCAAACATAAAAATCTGTTTTTCCAGTGATAGACAGAAAAATGCAACCATGAAAGAAAAGTGTTCATTTTCAGTGGCTGAAGAACTCAGTTACATGTAGGCTAGTCGAATTTAAAAGGGCTTTTTAAACTTTTGAAGTTTCTTAAAGTTAGTATGTAATAAATTTAAGCATTGATACTTATGGAATTAAAATGTTAACTAAAATGTTAACTAAATTTCCAGTTAATTAAGATGATTCTAATTGTGACTTCCTTAATGTGTGTTTAGGCTTCTTTTCATGCAAGTATTTGGTATACTGCAAAGCAGAGTCCCTGTCAAGTCTCCCCACTACTGAAATGCCATTATGTAGTGCCCTTCAGTTCAGGGAAAACAGCAAATGCAAGGAAAAACATACTGTGTATAAACAATTATATATTTTTTCCTTCTGAGGATTCTGAGGTTGCTAACCATTGCAGGTTATACAGGTTGCTTAATCCACCACTGGAGTGCAAAGTGGCAGCTGCTCAGGAGCACAGAGCAGAATTCCCTTCCTTACACTGCCGAGCAGAGAATACTGCAACCAACTTCAATTGCAAGTGGAGCTAGAAAGACAGGAGGTAATTACTCAGAGTGTCTTGGGAATAACACTTTTAATCCTGTGAAAAGTGTTGTGGGATACTTAGTGACCCACATGCTTAAAGTGTTCATCACCTATCTTTCATCTAGAAGCATTTACCTCCAGTTGTTTGAACAGTTGTTTGTTTGGGTTTTTTTGTGGGCTCAAAAGAAAAGCTGTGTCTTCTGTGAATTTAGATTGCATCTTGGCCTTTCTAGCTTCACAAATCCACGAAATTCATCCAGGAACTCATGAAATATATCTTGACTTTGGACATAAAGTCACAATATATAAATTGCTTAGGGTAATACTGCTTTATGTTTGGAATTACATTAGGACTTGTCTACATTAATGCAATTGTCAAAGTTAACCCAAATTGACTAAAGTCGTGAATTCAGAGCATCATTAATTAAAGTAGATTAGTGGATTCACATCCTGAATAAATTAAATTAAACCAAATGCAAGCCCTCTTTAATTCTGAATGAGAGTGTCCAGGCAGGAGTTTAATATAGTTTAACTAATCCATTTTTAAAGTTAATTCTGATTGATCTTAATGGGTGTCCATGAAAATGAGGCATGCAAAGGTGGATATCTGTATGTGTGGGTGAATTCATACAGAAACTCAAAGAAATATAATCAAATTAACAAAATACAACTTTGTTCATTTACAATTTCCTTTTCAGGAAGCACGCTGATTAAGAATTCAAAATCGTAGATGTAGCCAAGATAAAAGAGTTCCATGTTTCCAGCGGTACTAGGTTTCTAAAAATAATGAATTTTAAGGTCAAACTGTATGTAGGAAAACATTATTCACTTTTGTTTGTGGATCAATCTCATTAGGCTTCCTGCTCCCTTTAATAGATATGTTAGTCTACACAGGCAACATGAATAATCTTCCCTACAGAAAACCTTAAACAAGGTAGCATTGCAGACAATAAAATAAACCAAACAAACTTGAACAATGTATCATATACACACTATTCCCTTCACAAGGCACGGTCTGCCCTCAGTGCTGCAGCGACACAAGCTGGGGAAAACCAAAAGGGATGAGGAGTTGAGGTTTAAGGACAAAGATTCTTCACAGCCTGTTTATTTTTAATTTCCCATTTAATTTGCAATATGTATTCCCCTTTCATCTTCTACTGCTGAAAAATTCCCTTCGTTGTGCAAATTGTAAGTCATATTTCCAGCCCAATTGGAAGGACGCTTTCATTTCCTTGCTATAAATGGTCCTTCATACTAATGTGGTGACATACACAAAATTTGTTATTGCAGTTTTTACTTTCTGAATAATATTAATGATTATTCACGTTAATAATTACCTATTTGTTCAGAAAATTTTTCAGCTGAAAAAAAATTACTGAGGAAGCAAACTTTATATGCTGCAGAGTTAAACTAGTCATAACAAGTGGAGTTTAGAGTGGAATGAATGATTTCTATTTTTATATTTTCTGCTAATCTTAAATTCATTATTCTTCTCTGAATCAACACCTTGCAGCAATGAAACAATTCACACAAGAAATTTATTCTAAATGATTTCAAATTGGAGCCAAAAATACGGGCCATTTCATGTGAAAATGGAATATTGTCATATGCAAATTGATAAACTACTGAAAATAGAGCATGTGAAAGAAGGAACACTTTGATTCTTAGGCAGAATACGCTGAACATCCAGATCACTTAATCATTAAAAATAACAGTGATATGTAATGTGGAAAGTTTAACACTCCATAGTGTGAACAATGGGAAAGGTCAGATATCTAATTACTGAGTTTGTCACTGCCTGGAAGGATTTGTAAGAACAGTAATGGTAAAATCTGGTTTTATATGGATTTTATGACTGGTCCCAGTTTTTCTTTCTGTATTTGCCAAGTTCCTCACTGGGTATTAGATCATACTTAGACTTCTTAAGAGAACTGTAATCTCACATTTCAGGGCTAAAATGTCAGTTAGATAAAAGTGAGAAATTTGTTAATACTTTCCTTTTTAACAGAATCTGATAGCAAACAAATCAATTTCTAGCTTTTAGCCTCTGCAGTACATTTGCCTTAGAATTACGTTATATAAAATTTATAAGAAAAGTGTTAAGCTAAAATGAAATTCTGAAGTTTCACCTGTTAGTTTTGAATACTGAGATTTTAGCCATATTAGCCTAATAATGCCATATTTCTATAACATTCTGGAAAATCCAACTCTCCTAGATTGTTTCAACTCTGTATATTGGAACAATTGCCATCTTCTCTCTCTTGAAATAATGTCTGGATTGCATCCTGACCCCATGCAGCCAAGACCGGATAACATGCAATCTTCCCTCTTTGCCCTGATTTCCGTGTAAAGGACATGGAGATGTGATCCAAAGTGGTTCACAGCTCCTGGAAGAGTTCAAAATTTTGGGGCGACAGATCTGTATTTGCTGTACAGGTTCAATAAACCCTTCCTGCCTTCAGAAGGTGACTCTTGGGAGTTTTTGGTCTGATTGTTTCCAAAGCACTGGGAGACTGGGATCTGTATCTGTGAACTGGTTAGGCTGATCAGACTCCTTCTTGTACAAGGTCTGGGGAGTGTTATTTCAGGGAGCAAGTCGTAATACCTTGCATGCTAAATTTTCAGTCAATAGGAAATATTGAATACAGAGTACAGAGCTACATCTTAATGCCTTTTGCTCTTTGAGGGTTTTCAATATAGAACTTATTAATGTGGAAATACCCTGTGTTGTTGGGTTGTCTCTATTTAGGCACCTAAGTTATTTCTTTTAAAAATAGAGTAGAGATTAAGTCTCCATTCTGAACCTCAATGGGAGTTTAGTACTGCTTTTCTGTAGACCCCTGTACCCCTGCTATCATCTGAAAGTTTCTTGGTGCATTGCAGTAACCCACACTGTGGGACCCCTGTGCTCTGCCATCTGCACTCCAAGAGGCTGGAGCCCATGCCTGCCTCCTCTTTGTTCTGAGCTGGGGGATCTCCTTCAGTCATGATGGGTGATTATGTTTTTAAAAGGCAAGAATGCAAAGTATGGTGTGCCAAAGCCAAGACACCCAAAGAAACGTGACATCCAAGTTTTAGAGTTATCACATTAGAAGTCAGTTTTGGAGACTGCAAATGGATTTTATCCAAAAGGTTTAATACAATCTGGGCTTAAATGTGTACTCTAAATGTTCTAAGTATGTGTTGAACTTTTTGGCAAATGCTTCACTTTAAGAAAAAATAAATAATTTTAAAATATCTGCAGTATTCTTGAGAGTTATTTAATATGATGTAATCTCATAGAAAATATGGGTTTGTGTACAGTGTTCTATCTCATTAAAGAACGGTTAAAACAAGGACAGCAGCTATTTATTTTTTTGATGCTTTAAGCATATTAGGAAAGGTTAAGCACTTAAAATTTTATTGTTCAGTATGACACAGAAGAATTAGTTTTCTCCTTTGCCCTATTTCCATTTTCACAAAGAGAAATGAAATGAAAGTTTATAAGAGAGACTGTGTCAAATAGGCCAAAATTATATCAAATCTTGATGGCATATGGAGCCAGAAATTTTCCTGTACTGGAAAACTAAGGATTCCTTAGAGGTCACAGAGTACTAGGCTAAAATAAAGGCATTACAGCTAATGTCCTATGTGCTTTGATAGGTGAGGACAATGTAACAGCCCCTGTGAGACAATTATTAGGCAAAACCATTTGAAACAGTTTTGTGGTTGCTCTGTCTTAAAAAACAAATTAGACTGCAGCTGCCGAAGGGATTTAGACAATACAAATATAGTCACATTTTTCCCTGTTTTCTCTTTCAGTTCTGACAAAAAAGTCTGCAGATGTACTCAGAGATCTGTCCAGTAGTAATTAGATTAGCATGGTAATTGGACTGTAACTTCATTTATTCATGCAAATGAAGACTAATCCATTTTTTTCAACCTTTTGTTGTTGTTGCTGTTGTTTTAGGAAATAGAACAACTTATTTGTTATCACATTTAGTTGACTTTTTTTTTTCCCAGGTGTCAGATTTTTCAATAAGTGAAAAAATTTCTTGAGGCTTAAAGGTTTTATCATTGCATATGAACATGGGTTTTTTGTCCCTACAGTGCAGTAGCATATTTAATGCTGGGAACAAGATATATATTATAAGCAAGCCCAAATATGAGGGTTAATTTCATTGAATATAATTTGGAATGGCCTTGGGGTACTATTTCCTTTTTGCATTTAATATTATTTATCAAGTGAGAAAAAGCAAAAAACTAGAGAAGATGGTGACCTATTTAAATCTTAAATATCAAGATTGGATGTACATTTTGCTCAATTTTAATGTTGTATATTTGGCCTAACCTTACGGGTCATGGGTTTCTGAACTGACTTCCTCCTCAATGCTGTTAATATCTGATTAGCTGTAATCTTCTATGAAGATAAACATTGGGATTATTTTCCCAGCTGACATGCGTATCTATTCACATACATGCACATGTACGCACACACACACACAAACACATGTATTTCAACTCCAGTTGAATGAAAACAATTTTCAAATTATGCATTGTCACTCTCAACACATGAAGGACAGAAAAGAAAGCTCACCTGATCTATGAACATTCTAGGGGTAAGAAAACTGAAGTGTCGTTTTTTCACTAAAGTTTGTATTTTGATACATGAATAGGCTGTAAAATTCAAATGCCTTCAAACTGCAAATACGGAAGTCTTGCATATGCAATGCAAACAAACACTTGAACTTTCAAAAATACCAGAAATGACAGGAAGAACTGCAGGGTAGAATTTAGTTGACAAAGTTGAAGAGATTCATGTGTTGTGGAAGAACATAATTTGTGCTAAGCATGTTCTGTGGTTCGAGACAAAGACTGACTTCACCACAACACTGTAACACAGTTTGATTGCCAGCTGGAAGAACAGTGTTGATAAAGCTTGCAGGATATTTATGTCTAGCACTGTTGAAACAGAGGTGGACATTTAGTCTGAGGTCTGTGATTATCTATAGTATAAACAAAGATATAGCCTTGCCCTTTTGAAAAGGTCAGGTGCAACATTTCCTAAGATGCTGGGCAAACTTGCAGAGCAAGAAAGGGCAAAGAAGGAAGTATTCGGAGGGAATCTGGGATGCACAACCAGAAATGGTATGTCAGCATGGCTGTGTGACCAGGTTAAAACACGGGAAATGCCCGTAAACACAGGAATATGATGATGAGCAGTTTTGGCACTCCAGGTCTCAAGGAGTGGTAGATGGATTACTGCTATTGCCCAAAATAGAAGAATGGAATTATTTTCAGAGTTTAAACTTCATAATGCACCTATCTCAGTGGTGTAGGCCACCTGGCAAAGAATAAGAAATTAAACACACAATGCCTACCTCCCATCCCTGGTTTCCTGCTTGTAGGAAGTTAAGTACAAATAAGACCTGCCATTTTGCTATTTTTCAGGGATTTTTGTAATCTTTTGAGTAAAATAATGACTAGACTAAAACCAGGTTAATGTTTTCCCAACACACACACACACTCCTGTGTAAATCCCTACTGATCACTCCTGTTTCATGTATCTTGGACATACTTCAGCTGGTACTAAATGAGTGGGAGCTGTGAAATTCAGAAACCACTAAACTGCTGTTTCTGTGAGCAGCAAATGAGCCAGTGCTGTGGTTTAACTTCAGTCAGCAACTCAGCCCCATCCAGCCACTTGGTCACTCCCCCGTGGTGTGGTGGGGGAGAGAATCAGAAGAGTGAGGAAACATTGGCTGAGATAAAGACAGTTTAATAGGGAAAGAAAAAGCCATGCATGCAAGGAAAGAAAACAGAGGAATTCATTCACCACTAACCACAGCTAGGCAGGTGTTCAGCCATTCCCGGGAAAGCTGGGCTCCATTTCATGTAATGGTGACTTGGGAAGACAAACACCATCTCTCTGAATGTCCCCCCATTCTTCTTTCTTCACCCAGCTCTCTACGCTGACCATGATGCCGTATGGTATGGAATATCCCTTTGGGCAGCTGGGGTCAGCTGTTCCATCTGTGTCCCCTCCCAAATTCTTGTGCACCCCCAATTCCCTTGCTGACAGGGTAGGGTGAGAGACAGAAAATGTCTTTACACTGTGCAAGTGCTGCTCAGCAAAAGCTCAGACACTCCTGGGTTATCAAAACTCTTTTCTGCACAAATCCAAACTGTAGCCCCAGTCTAGCTACTATGAAGAAGATTAACTCTATCCTAACCAAAACTAGCACAGCCAACATCAGAGGAAATAGTTTTTTCTACAGGCCTTAAAGACATAAATACGCTTTTATGTACTTTGCCAAGCAGGAATAAATTTGAGTCCAGGCTAACAGTTTTGTTGCACTGAGGTGAATATGTATATGTGTGTGTATATATGTCTTTTATCACCAAGGAAAACTCTTAATCTCACTTAAACTCCCTTCAGTTCTAGCAAGGACTACTGAAAACAAAACAACTGTGCAATTGCAGTATTTTTTTTTCTCAGTGTAAAGAACTGTGACTGTAAGGTTTGAATTTCTGCTGTACATTTTTCTTTTTGCCTAATTTATTTATTGATGAATCGGGCTTTTTGTTTAATTTGATGAAATTAGAGGGAACAAAATGTATTTTGTTAATAATAATGGTAACTTCTGTGTTTTAAAACTGATCAGTCTTGGCTAATAAGGACAGGTATAAGGATAATTCAGTCAATCTTTCAGAAAGGTACAGAGGGAGCTGGCACTCTGAGTAGGAGAGGAATGCTCAAGAAATGTCAGAAGGTGATCAGATGACAGATTATTTCCCACATGTTGTTGCTGGTGCTACACCACCATGTCTGTCTTGTTCTTTGGAGGCTGTGGCACCATGTGCTCTCTGCAAGGCACAGGGCAGGAGTGATCAAGAGCTTATGTGAATCAAAGTGATCAAAAGAGAAAGGAAGGTTAAATCTGAGCTTAGAGAATCTGTTTTACTCCATTTCAGTGTCTGCTGAGAACACCAACTGCCTGAAGCCATACTCTGTTAGGTTGGCTGAGCCTTTTCAGCAGTGCCATGCTCCCAAAAAACTGTCTGCAGTGTCTGGCTAAAAGATATCTGTGACCATTATATTAAACTGTACAGTTTTAGTCTTTTTTTTTTTTTTTCCCCCACTGGGAAGAAAAAAGAACAAGGATGCTGGGACTACTTCATTCTACCATGACCTCTAGAACCACAAGCTTTTGTAATAAAAATGTCTTCTTAAGAGCCTTATATCTAAAAAATTTGTATTGCTGCACTAGAAAAACCCAGTGACAACATTTACAATTCAAGATTAACTTCTAAATGTTTTAAGTATATCGGAGACATAAAAATTTGGTTTTAATTGTACGCATTTTAAAATACGTTGGACAAGTCAAAATATTTCATTGGATCTTGATTCAGAATTAAGTGGAGCCCTTAAGTTTTCTGTTAAGAGTGGGCTTTATTTTTTTACTTTTATTCACTATCTTGCAATTCAATCTTTTTTTTTTTTTTCTCTATTTTGTAAACGCCCTGGTAAGATTTTTAAATAACTTTTTATTTCTCAATAGTTTTTGAAAAGGATAGGTGTTTGCAGTAGTCTTTCCTTATAAGTAGTTCTGAAAAAGTTTCAGAAAGACAAACATGTTAAACTTCAGTGTTAGGTCCAGGCCTACACACAATCCTGGGACTTATTTTGTGGCCATCCCACATCTCTTCAGAGTGGAGAAAAAATAATGCATCCAAAGATATATTAGAGCAAAGGAAAAGATTAAAGGAAAACAAAGCAAAAACCTTTTCGACTCACAGAGAAGACAAAATGTCAAATGGAAAAGGTTATATTATTACCCTCACATGCTGAAATTCCCTTCAAGGCCAACTGTGCTATTTCCTGAATAAGTTGATCATTATTTCCATTCTGCATTCAATATGAAACACAAATAACATGACATTAATTTGCTTTTCAGGATGGCTTTTATTTTTATGTCAGGTACCCTAGATTTAGGAATTCACTGTTCTACTGTGACAGACTCTGATCTGATGACTTTTAGGTAATAATACAACATTCTTCATTTTTCCCATGGTGAGCTGAAATGAGGTATTAAGGAAAATATAAAGAAAAAAATATCCAGTTAGTCTCTGTAGGAAATAGCCTTATATGAAACATAGTGGGGGTAAATGCAGTTAAAGGTCGCTGGTAAGTTCATATGCTGTGATTTTTTTATTCTGTATTTCATAAAAGTGTCTACATCTTGGAGTGAAGACTAAAAGTAAATACACGTAAATACAAGTTAGTGCAGGCCTTTTATGTACGTGAAATCCCTGCTATTTTTAATACACATTATTTCCTTCTGAGCTGTATTTTATGCCAAAATCTTCTCAAAGAGTATGCTGTCTAAAGAACAAGCTAAGAGTAAAAATTAGTGCAAACCTGTACCAAGAAGAAAAAAAAAAAACTGATAAGAAACTAGGTATTTTGGAGTTCTAAAGTGGTCTCTTGGGTCCTGCTTGAATTTTGAAAAATACCTCAGCTGCACAAAGTTGATTTTTGAAGACACTGCAGATATTATACTCCCAGTGAGAATTCTGGGGGGGGAAAAAAAAAAAATGCAGCAGTGGGAGTTCATGGGCTGAAAATAAGCTAGAAACTTCAGTTTAGAGCAGAATTCTCATGAATAATAAGAACACAAATTTCTTTTGGCCCTTTCAAATAAAATCCCATGAATTTTCAGTGGAAAATACATTCTTCTTTCATAAGTGCCTATAGTACATTTGAAATACCTCTCAGAAAGAACCTCTTGCTAAGACTGATCGTGTTTATGTCATATGTAAAGTGCATCTGCAAGAAAAAAGAAAAGAGAGAAAACAACAAGAACTGTTGAAATTAGCAGCTTATACTTTTCTATTGTTTTATATTTCTGTTTTCCATTTATGAGAGATTAAATATATTTAAGTGGAACATAGATACATAGCCTGGAAGTAGAATTTTTTTTAATGTCAAAGTTGAAGTAAAGTCTAGGAATTCATGATGAAACATTGCATGTTTCCTCTTTGAACCATGCATTCTTCTTTCAACATTCTGAGTATAGTTCTGCCGTTTGTCCTCTTTTATAATTTGAAAGCCATTACCATTTCATAGAATTTTAATATAATGGGAAAAACAGTGTTACAAGTTAATGGGGCAAAGAAGAGATCATTGGATGACAGATATGTAGGAACTTTCAAGCAAATTTTTCATTGGAAAAGACATATTAGTCATTTAAACAGCCATTTTTTATTTAACTTACTACTCAAATCACAATTTTTAAGTCCTAAAGTTATGAATATTAGAACTTTTTTTTTTCAGAATGAAAGGTTAATTTTACTCTACATCACATTTAACTTGGTGGTATAGTTATTGCATGCTTGAAGAAAGAGAAGTAGAAGCATAATTATTTGTGTGAGATATTTCTGAACTCAAGTAGCATACAAGTATGAGTTGTTAAATTAATTTAATTTGTTAATTTTTTTTTTTTTTTTTAACCATTTGCAATAGCTGATCTCATACTCTTTTAGGACAGACAAATTTTCCAGCCTTTTTGTTTAGGGCACTATGACTGTCTGAGGGACAGAAGAAAAGCTAAGAAGAGAAAATAATAGTTCAGATATTTATGAGCGATCTCTGTGATCAGAACATTATAAAATAACCAAGAAATTGCAATATTTTTGTCTGCACAAATTTTTATGAAACTTGATAGAATTTGCAAAAAAAAGTTTGAAAAATTGCATTTGTCAGAAAATTTTGGATTAAATTCTGTATGTTCAGATTTTTCTGATGTCAATATAAGAAAAATGTTGTGTTGAAGCAAGTTTGTCACAATGAATCATGCTAAAACAGGGTTCATGTGTTCTGAGAATGTTGTTTCTGGTTATTATGCCCTGGTAAGCTAAAGAAACCCACAAGGTTTTATCTCATCAAGTAGCCTTTGACCTCTCATTGAATGCTCACAATGCATTTGTTAGGGAAAAAAAACCTGCCAGGGGAAAGCAGAAGACAAATACTGTCAACTGATATTTGAGTAAAATACATTCCCCACCCTGTGTATTTGCTTCTGGTGTGTTCCATTTTTGCTTTATCTGCCAGGTCTGAAATACCTGTTGACTCCCCTGCAAGACTGCACAGTGGTGGTCTCAGAGAAATTACTCCACTTAAGTGTTTCTTTGGCAAGGTCATAAAAGGATTCAAAAGTGCTTGCAAGTATTTGGAAAATATATTTTTAAGAAAGGGAATATAGAACTTTTCTCTATAACTATATACATATCATCTATATCTATAATTGCAATATATATATCACTCCCTGAAGTTATTGCTTGACTGTAACATTCTATAAATTTGAACCCTTAGGAGATTACAAAAAAATGGTGAGTTGAAAAGGAGAATCACATTTTCAGAAAACTTGAGTTGAACTGTTCGAAATCATACCAAAACATGAAAATACTGATGTTCAAGGATCTCCTAGAAACAGAAGTGCCTAATTTTTATCCCTGATACATTAGTTCCCTTCTCTGCTCTCTAGTAACCTCCTTCTAGCTGCTTTTCTGCAGCAAGGCTGATCCTTCGTTCAGCTCTACAGGTGTTTTCCACTGTCTGGAGTCATCCCCATCCGTATATATACGACAAGATCACTTTTTACCTCCAAGACAAAAGCAGTACCTGCTTCTTACCATCATGTTAGCAAGGAACTGGCAGCTATCTTTATCCTTTTCCTGGATGATGAGCATTTTGAGCTACTGTTATTTCCCACTTATTCCATGTATCACAGTGCAAAATTGCATTTTCTCAGATGACTCTGAGGATTCTGTTTAGTGGTTTTCTTGGTTATAAGGGAGGGTATCACAAACATTTAATTTTGATCATGTAATCACATGCTCTGCAGCACCCTTCAAAAATATGTATCTCTTGCCATATGAAGAAATAGTAATACTAGCTTCACAATGTTCTTCTTTAATCATGTTTGCAGTGCATTGTGAATTAAAAACCTAATAAAAATCTGTCATTTTAATAATTACTGTAAAACGCTGTTGACACAATTAAAATTGCTCAGTCACATCTTTCCCACTTATAGAGCAAGTTATTAAATTTAAACTTCTAAAAACCAGAATATGAAATATTAAAGCGATCCACAGATTTATTCTGTAAGACTTGATGTATGGATTGACATCTTTCCCCACTGTTAGTATTGCTCAATTACTTATGCTCTTTCCTGCACACGGTGGAAATACCTTCATGGCCACAGAGCTTCACTGTTCTCTTCCTCTTTGGGCACTATTTGTACCTCAGTTTAGGCAAGAGAAATGGAGATCTCTGAGAACACGGGGTTGGAGAAAACACTTTTCCTTCCCCTGTGTCCTCCAGAAGTGATACTGGGAACAAGAAGAGGTTCAAAGGGTCGCAAGCTTCCAGTTGATGGCAGGTTCTTCATCTCTTTTTGGGAATCCAGGCTGTCAGAAAGTGGTAAATTTAACACATAAAAGCAGTAATAATTTAACAGCCTCTGCTCAGGGATAGCATGAACTAGTTGTTCTTTCTGGCTAGAAAAACTTATGAAAAAATGTGAAAAATATACAAGGAGATACAAGGAAAAGGCAATATTGTTTAAACTGATAGCAATGTGTATTATAGATGTTATTACTCAGAGATGCAAGCACGCTGATTGATGGGCTTGCTAGAGACAGAATTCAAGAGCTTTTGATGCATTTGGAACAAACATATATCAGGGACCTATATGAGGCCTATTTTGGTGCTGGCTGCTATAGATATGAGGGTCTTGCCTTGTAGATTGATATTTTTCATGATTTAGTGAGCACTGGGTAAAATATAAATGTGTGTGTGTGTGTGTGTGTGTGTGTTTAGACTAAAACCCAGAAGCAACTTTCATTACAGCAGTGGAAGAGTATTAATGTTAAGCTTGAGTGTTTTATGTGGAGGTTGTGTAAGCCAAATGCAGTCATGCAGCCTGAATTTTAGAACTTTGTCCTTAAATGGTCATGCATTATGTACTGGACTTACTCATCAGTGTGTCAGATGAGTGTTCAGATTTAAGAAAGTAAGGGTGTTCTCCACAGAGTACTACTGAAGGAATATTAGGCAAATTAAACTGAAATTTCATCTTGCCTTGCTATAATTTTAATTTCAGAAAGAGATTGTACAGAAGGAATCAGTGGATAACCTCAAGTTCATGGCAGTTTTTCAACTGAGTGTAATAAAAATATTTTTATTTTATTGCTTTTATTGGTACCTCATTATACAATGTTTTAAAAAGGGGTTAAGTAAAATCTCATCATTCTTGTTATGTTTCAATCTCTACTATTTTTATACTATCTCTTTGAAAATATTCACCAAATATAAATGGTTTAGGATTATATACATTTTGGAAATCAAAACATTTAAAAGGATCAGATCACTGCTAGTGCATGCTATATTTTAAAATAGTTACTCAATATCTTTTTTGGGCTGTGGGCCAAATATAGGTACTGACATTTCTTCAGCACTAAATTATGTTTGCTTGTCATTAACATATATGAACTGCCACAAAATTTCATTGCTTATCTGCCAGTTTTGGCAACAGGGCTGAAGAGTAATCTTTATCCAAGACCATCTTAAGGTAGAAAATTTCTCATTTGTCAAAATACTTCTTCTCTCAGTTCCACTCTATCTGTCAACTTGCAGCTGTAGACTTGCAGTTGAGTTCTGCCCTACAGTTCTGTGCACTTTCCCTCACTTTTTTTCTTTCTTATGAGTAATGCACAAAAACTATTTTGGTGGAGGCTGCTTTTTCCTTGTCACAACACAAACTAGAGTGAGGTCTTTTAGAAGGATACTGATTTTTATGAACACAATTTACAAAATTCTCCCTCATCTTCGTGACTAAAATCAGGGACACTGACACTTCTTCATCCCTATTTTTAGTAAATCTGAAAAAAACTCCCAGCTGTTACATAGAACACTATAATTTTATACAAGAAAAAACACCAGTACTCCAACTGCAAGTGAACTAAGAGAAGTGGTGGAAGAATAGACCAAGGATCTTTTATCTCAGGGATCTAAAAATAAAATTACCGGTTTGCAATAATCACTTTTACATGCACACTGTGTGTGTCTGGGAGCATGTATAAAAATTTCTCCACAACGTTATCTAGAGACAAGAAGAAAGGAAACAGTGTCAACACCATACTTTTAAAGAGCAGAATTTAAGTTGCTATCCTTAGTCTTAGAATTCATTTTTTTTGAGTGAACAGTTTGCCAAACAGCTCCTAATCTTTTAAGAGTCATAGAATTTGATCCTGTTCTAAAAGATTTCAAATTTCTTCTCTAATTTTTTTGCAGGCTTTCTCTTTTCTATTTTGTTTTGTTGATCAGCCCACTGGAACTCTCTTATTCCAGCTAAGAAACAACAAGATATTTTTCTGTCACAGAAGCAGCTCTAGATCAAGTCAGGAAGAGGTAGCACAGGCACAGAGATCACAGAGTTGTTTTAGGATGAGTGAAAAAAAAGATAATATAGCTGCAAAGAGAAGTAAAAAGTAAAACATTTATTGAGAACCTTTATTTCTGTAATATCTGAATTATAATGTAATCTTTAATTTTATTATCATGTACTTTTTCTGTCTCTGAAAGTGAAAAATAGTACAACTTCATCAGATCTTAATGGTTTTACATGAAAGCAAGAAATAATTTTTCTTAGATGTGTGATCCAGACCTTACGGATTGCAAAAGTCTGCCTTCATCTAAGGAATTCCTTAAAGAGGGGTTTTGTTGAGGATTGTTTTTTTCTTCAGAGTATCTAAGTAAATGACTGTTCCAGCATCTTGTATGAAATACAGGGGTTATGAGTAGGAATGCATAGAAATTCTGATATCAGGAAGAAAATCCTAGATGTTCATTATCCCAGAAGCTTTACAGAAAGGCTTCAATGGGATAAATTCCCTTGGTTTTCACAGAGGAGAAAAATTATTGCAGGTGGTGGAACAGAAAGAAACAATAGGAACAGTTCCTGTCAAAAGAGTTTTCAGATACTCTTTTGATCATCTGCTCTCATTTCCCTCCCTTGTATCTCTGTCCCACTGGTTTATATCACTTGTCTCTTTTATTTATCTCCATCTCCTCTCCCAGGTTTTCCACCATTGTGGCAGAAAATGTATGCACTGCAAGGAACTTCCTCATTCCAACTTTCACCTGCATCTCAAGTCTTAATACTCTGTGGCTGGTGTGCTCTGTGGGGAGATCTACCTTTTTTTGGGTTCACAGCTGCCCTCAGCCTCCAGTCCCCCTATGTACTCTAGGCAGGCACACACAAAGAACCTAAAAATCCTCTGCTAAGCCCTTTTGATCTTCTGTTTAATTTTGCAGGAACTGTGTTTTCATTATTCTGTTGTCTTTTCTCTCAAAGTTAATTAAAGTTAATTGATTAATTGGTACTCTGCTATAGCAACTACCCAGCTGGAAAAGCACCAATCTGCAGAGTGATCATATGTGTAGAGCATGTCTAATTTGTTATTTTATGTGAAAAGGCCAGAACTCCTTTTAAATTAGCTTTAGCAAGGTGTATTTTCCAGAAGAAGCGGTTAAGATAGAGTACATCATACGTGCTCACAGGTCCTGCCCAGCTTTCTGCAGCAGGAGCACTTGAAATCAGATGCACAGATGTAGCTTTGTTTCCAGTCAGGCCACTTCAGGAATCCATCTTCTGTTAAAATGGTTTCTCCGGCTTCTTGCATTTCATATTGCCACCAGTACAGCTGGTAGACTCTCTGGTGCATAAGCATTTTGCATATTTCAGGAGAGAAAAGCCCCACCTTCCTTTAATAATATTTTGGCAACAGGAGCTGGGTACTTCCATAACTCAATGGTGGCAATTGAAATTACGTGTTTAGAGCTGTACTTTCACACCTGTTTGCATGCTACAATCAAACCAATTCCTCTTTATCAGTGAATTTGTAAAAATTGAGACTTTTTTTTTTTTATTCATGGCATTTGCAAGTGTATTAGAGTCCACTGCTCCAGTGACTCATTCTGGAACATACACATTGCCAGTCATGTACTGTGGAAGAAAATCTCAAGTTTGTCCAAATAAGTCTTAAAAAATGCTGAATATACCAAAAGCATGGACTTGATTTGAAAAGTGTCCTTTTAATTTCATTTTGTAATCAGTTCCAAAATTTTCCATTCTTCTCCTGATTCAAAAATGTGAAAATACAAATTCCCAGTTATATTTTGCCTAGACAAAAGGTAATTTTCTTGCTATTTGCTTTATTTGAGCAATCGAGTAAAGCAAAAAAAAAAATACAAAATATCTTCTGGTTATTGAATTTTCTGTAGAAAGAAGGATTTGCTGTTGTTCAGAGCATTATAGCAAGATACACATATATTCACCTCTGTAAAATTCTTCCTCTATCTCCCAGAGGCTTAGGGTAAACCTAGGTTCGATGATTTTCTCTGAAACTGCACACTAATGCATTTGATTTCTGTAGAATAACTAATTTTTATGCCCAAGGTGAGCTAGAAAATTAATTCCTGAAAGCATGTTTTCCTTATTTTCCCAGAGAATGGAGTAGAGTATATGGTGTGTCTCTATAACTCATAGGAACAAGAAATTATGAAAATTGAGGGAAAATGAAAATTTATGAATTATTTACTTTAATAAGCTATAGATTCAGTTACCGTTTCTTTCTAAAACCATAGATTTGTGCCTAAATATTTTCATGTGTATTAAAAGGTGTAGTGTCACACCTAATCTTATCCAATACCTACATAATATCTAATGTATTATATAGGCTGAGTTGTGAAAAGATTACTTCTCTGTTAAACTCATACGTTTCACTTCACCTTGTGCTAATGTAATGATTTTGTGGTTAAAATTGTTTATTAACACATTTTCCCTCATTTTATTTTAGGATTTTCTCTAAAGCTTAAATAAAATATTCAGATTCAAAGGCATGTTTCACATTTGAGCAAATAATTATTAATACTTTTATCAAATAAGCTGATCACTGGGAAAAAATTGACCTTATTCTTTTGAGCAGTGAACATTAACATTAAGGGTTTTATAGTTTTCAAGGCCACTTTCTTTTTAGAAATACTTGGGAACTTATAAAACATTGCAGGGAAATGCAATTTTTCCAACCCAAAGAACTAAAGGTCAGACCTCATTGTTAACATAAATACAGCTTCTGACATCTAAGCAAATGATAAGATAGATTTGCATACAGATTAAATTTTAAATTATTGTGGTTTATTTATTTAAAGGAAAGTGAAATCAATTGAAATACAATACAAAAAGACATCACTGAAAAGAAAAAATCAATATTCCTCCTATTTACAGAATCTAATGTGAGAATCATCATTTAAAAAAAACCCAGCATATTAATTTGGTAGGACAGAAATCACTGTCACTTACAAATACCACCACCAAAACCAGGTAAATCACATAATTTAAATAAATGATATTTCTTTAAAAACTAAATAAAACATTTTTAAACCTCAATAGAAATCACTAAACATTTTGCTTAAGCAATATCTTCCTCAGTTTGATGGAGTTATATAATTTCATATTGGGATGGACATAGTTACATTGTATTTGTTAAGCCTGTATAATTTTATTCAGGTGTTTTTTTTCACTGCAGACAGAAAACATCTACGTTTTCTAAACAACTTTATTATTTGTTGGTGGTTCATGGAACAAGAAACCCAAAGGGGACTTTGAAAAATGTCAATTATTGTCATTAATTGTTTTGCTAGGTGTTGTAGAGAACTGCAGCATGTGGAATAGTAAATTAAGGTGTGATAGATTTGTTGTAAATAAGAGCGTCAAGATTAATTGATTTGGGAAGATAATTCTTAGTTGGAAAAGCACAAATAATAATTTTAGCAGACGTTGACTTAACGTGATGCATTCTGACATGGATCCATCAGTGTCTGTAAACATGGATATCAAAGAAATATACACACACCTCAATAATGAGTGTGTGAAGAGTGTGGACCCTGCATGCAACTGGCTGAAATGTTTTTTTTAACAGTCAGTGCTTCTCATCAGTTGAAAGAATGGAAAGTGAGTAATCTGTAGTACAGTGCAGTGCTGGCAACCACAGCAAACAGTTCAAGGTAGGGCAATAAAGAAAAAAAGGACAGCAGAGTCACTGACTGTTTCTCTCCATGTCTTTAGAAGGCTCAGACCTGGATGACTTCCTTGAAGGGGAGATGAACCTCACTCAGTGCCTCTGTGTGCTTTATAAGTAGGAGGTAACATTTCCTGTGATATTCTGTTCTGTGGGCTGGACCCACGTAATTCTGTGACATCAAACTCATATGGGGGGCTGCCAGTTAGTTGCTGTTCATACGCTACAAGCCCATAAAGCATGGAAGGAATTATTAATGAAAGAGGACTTTGCTGCATCTTCCCTCGGGAAAGATGGAGCTTGATGTGTTATCCACTGGAGGCACCCACAGTGGTTGCATTTGGTGGTTAAGTTTTTGTGGACAAAATGTTGACCAAAGAACAAAATCTGCTGGTATGACTGACAGAAATAAATGTAACAGTTCCTTGGAGAAACTGTGGACTGCAACGTAATTCTGTGTAACTACAGGAATTTTGAAATAAAGGTCATCTTTAAGAGACCATGTCTAATCAATCCCTTACAAACCCACCAGAGTAACAAAAGATGCCTATAAGGGAGAATAGTATATGGAATATCTAGCATCAGTTGGAAATTCACTGAATAACTTCTTTCGAGAATTTCATTATTTTTAATATGTATTTAATATGTAAATGATGATATAAACCAGTGATAAATATTATATTAAGGTATATTACTTGTTTTGTAATGAGTATACATAGATGGTATAAAAAGACAGGTCTTTTTTACTATAATTAAAATAAAAGAGTTGTGAAGTCACAGACAAAGCCTGTCAACTAACATTCCACTATTTAATGAGTTAATCTTGCATAAGGGCTACTAGGGAGCAATTCTTTAATGTAAATATTTAGCATTATATTATACACTCCACAGCGCTTTCTCTGGTCTCCAGCTGCCTGCCTGGTGAAATACTCCTTCTACAATCCGTGCCTACCAAATACCTCAGCAGACTGAAACAGCATCAAATGTGCCTAATCTGTGTGTGAGCAGCTGAACTCCCTCCATCAGATTCAGCCTTGTGTCTGTGATAACAGGATACATACAGTGGCTGTGTTGTAGGACAATATTGTGCTTATTGTAGGACAATAAAATGCAGGTAAATAATGGCCTTTGGTCACTTGTGTTTCAGGGAAACCTAATTTAAAAGGTCAAGATAATTACTATTTTTATTTCGAAAGTAAGTAGTAATTTTGATCACTCATATTAAACAGTGAATGCAAGACAGAAGAAAGTCTATATTTTACAACAATAGATTTTAAAAAAAAATTAAAAAAGGATTTTAGACTGAGTTATGAAAAAAATTAAGCCTTTAATTCAAAGACTAGTCATTGTAAGGCTAATTTGAAATGCATATACATTCACTAAAATTAAGGTAAGTGGATAGCTGCATTTTTCAGAAAAACTCAAATAGGGTCAGCAAATAATTCTCATTAAAGCTTAGTAACTGGGCACTTTGGAAAATAGCCCAGTATCTAACTACGTTGTAGTCATCTAAGTCTATGCAAAAATATGACCTTCAGATCTCAGGAATCTTTCCAACTTATTTTAAATCATTACAAAGTTCAGCACACCAAATGAGTACCTAATGCATTTCTATTTGCTTTTTATTTTGAAGTGTGCTTTTTTTTTTGAAATCTTTAAAAACACAAGTATCAATTTTATGAGTTAGAAAGTCACATGCAAATAATTGTCTGGTACAGACAGGCCACATCTCTAAAATCATACTGACTTTACAGGTGGAGGAAAGCTTGCTTTAGTGCAATCCAAACACAGCAGCTCACCCCTGATGCCTTGCTGAGCTGTGGACTGATTTCCAAATAATGATATGAATCATGATCTGAACACTTTTCTGCACTGACACATCTCAGGATCACTCAGGAGAAGAGACCACAAAAGTTTCTAACCCAACCTTTGCTCAGCCAGGAGCTCCAAACAATGCTGAATTCAAGTCAGGTCACTTAGGGCTTCCTTGTGTCAGGGCTTGGAAAATGTCCAAGAATTAATATTCCACAACCCCTCTGGATGACCTGAATCATTGCTTAATTATCTTCAGAGGGAAATTTTTAAATTTAAATGCGGTTGAAACTTCTCATTTCAGTTTATCACATTTAAATGTGATGTAAAATAATAAGACTTAATTTCCTTGATGGTTTTATCAATATAAATAATATTTGAAGTAGTAGGACTTTTTTTTATTCTCTTTGCATTATCTCTGAAGTAAAATACCTATATTCTCCCATCTCTGAATGACAGGAAAATGAGGTTTAGGAGGAATGAATGTCATTTATGGATCATTTTCAACACTGGGTTTTTTCAGCATCCGCTCCCTACAAAAAAGATACCCAATGCAAAACTGTGAGGGGATCTGAGCTTTCCTTGAGATATCTGGGTATGTAAAAAATTGATGTGTTTTTGTAATATATTATATTACACTTTTTCCGTCAGAAAGACACTTTAATCAATGTATTGTTAAATCTACTGACTTTCTATTTACTCATCAGAAGGGTAGGCTGGTATGATTTATTCTCCAAAGTACATGGATGACATTTTGTCTACTAAAGCACAGGATTCACTGGCAGGGCCGTTGTAATTCAAGTAAAAAAGTGCTGAAACCCACATAATAACAATTTTGATAGAGGAATGTCATCTAGATCTGTATGTATTTGAAAAATATGTAGTGCATAAGTAAGGAAAAAAATAATTGTTCCTGTCTCGATTAGGGAAGTTGTTGGATTGTACTTCTATTAAGGAAGTGGTTTTCTTCCCTCTTCAAAAACAAACTATGCAGAAGGACATTAGTTTAGAAATCATATATAACGTAGCAGGGGGTGACATCAGGGGAAAGCGTGGCTCGTATGAAGGCAAGACTAAAATTTAGAAGGAGGATTTCCTGAATATGGAGTGACTGGAGAATAATGCCTCATTTGCAGATCTACTCCCTTCTGTGCTCAGGAGTAGACATTACCTTTATTATTAAACTTGACCCTGACAATACATATTGATGTGAAATACAGTGTACATGAAATTCTGTGGTAGAGTTGTTAAGCATTGCAATTCCTGGTGTGCAAAGTAGAAAGGAATCATGAGTTCACATTTTACTCTGCAGTATTATTGACAGCTATTAAAAAAAGAATTTAAAAAAAAGAGAGAGAGAGCTCAGGCTGCATACCTTATGTTAGGATATAATTATGACTTCCCTAATACCTAGAGAAAGATACAATAATCACAATCCTCAAAATCTCACTAATTTTTATAGTGCGTTATTTTCTAAAATAAACCATCGGATAGACATGGAAATATACAACTAAACAATTATGTGGCCGAGCACAGGAGGGTTGTGTTCAAAGAAAAGGAAGCATCACCAAGATAATCCCTGATTTAGGCTTTGACACATTGTCATGTCAGCGTTCTCCACCGTTTGAGCTGGTTTGTGCTGACTTCAGCCTGGGAATGGTTAACCTGGGGCATGATTACACGTTTCCTTACAGAAAGTGAGGGGGCAATACCAAAGTCAGTAAGTGTGCAATTCAAGGGGCATAGAGAATATGAGGAGAGAGGGAAAGACTGTAAGTGTTGAAAGGTAGGAAATTTGGTGGATGAAAGAAGCATCTTTTTTTTTGTTTATTTTACTCATCAGTCTTTTTTCTTTCTCTTCCTTCACTTCTAAAACTGCTGAGCTCTCACATGAATAACAGTGTGATAGCAGTAACCCTTCCAAAAATTATGGGTTTTTAACTCATTGACAGTGTGTTTGTTAAAAGACAGGAAGTTCTGCTGGGATATTGATGTAAAACTTTTAAAGATGGGATTCTGAAAAAATATAGAATGCATTTTTAGTTGATTATGATATTAAACAATGCCAGAACTCTTAAGTACAAATATGGCTATTTGTGTCCATTATATGACTTTTGCAGGATTGCATCAGGCAGAGATGTTGTGTCTTGGGAGTCCCTACTTAGACTTTAGGGAGTCCTAAAGAGAAGCATGCACCAAGAAGGAAANTGATTATGATATTAAACAATGCCAGAACTCTTAAGTACAAATATGGCTATTTGTATCCACTATATGACTTTTGCAGGACTGCATCAGGCAATGCAGACAGACACAGAGGTGCTGTGTCTTTGGAGTCCCTACTTAGACTCTAGGGAGTCCTAAAGAGAAACATGCACCAAGAAGGAAAACCTTATTGTGTAGTTACTCCAAAATCTGAAAATCAAGACAGCAGAAAGGGAATCTTATATCCTCTCTTGCTTCCTTGCTTCCTTGCCCCAGCTGCAAGTTGAAGTCCCTTGCAGGACCATAACAGTTTTGCCTTTACAGTTTGACCATATTGGCAATAAAGTGGTGAAGATGAGGGAAGAAATTTCTGGCACTGTCCTCAGCCCCAAAAGCTCTTGTGCAAAAGAGTAATGCATTGGTGGGTGCTTGCCATGGATATTTTCTTTGGTTTGTGTTTTGTGCAGAGCTTAACTGGTATCTCCAGCATCACGGCAGACTTATTATGCAACATACAGAATTTTTATTGTATTTCTAGTTGTTGTGCTTCTCTTCTACGAATTATATTTATATATTTTGACATTAGACAGTATATCTATTGTGGTCTATTTGTGCATGGACTTAAAGATCCTCACAATTAATGTTAGAAAATGGAATATTTTCTTCTAAACATAGCCTCTGTTTGTCTGGGGGGGGGTTTGGTTCACTGAATAGAGTCTTGAACACACCTGAACCATATACTAAGAGTTAAATGCAGTATGTATCTCAAAAGTTCTGGAAAGAAGATTTCTGATTGTCTGAGGTCAACTCATTTCCTGTCTCTGCTAGAGTGATAAAAATATGAAGAGCTAATGAAGTAAAAAAGTCTTTTTCAACTTTCAGAACATACAAAGACTTGCTTGCTAAAAGGCACAAAGGAAAACTTAATAGGAAAAAAGGTATGACTTCCTTTTACAGTAGTAAATTTGTGGAAAATAAATGCCTGGCTATTTTACATCAAAATATTGTGATGTTAATTCTATCAGATTTATCTATAACTGCTTTATTATCACAAGTCACTAAAGCAGATTGAAGCACTTGTTCATGAAAAGAAATAACATTTCCCAAAACAAAGTCTTTAAACCGAAGGCTTAAAGTATTTTTAATAAGTAACTTTGAAATACAATGTGGTCTTTTAATATGTCCTTTAAAATATAAGATGCCGAAAAAGTTATCTGCAGTGATGATAGTTTGTCATGCTACAATATTTCTAAGTTACTAGAGAAAATTTTTGTAGTAAAATAAATAAAGAAATACATATATGTTAATATATTTTAGCATCATTAGAATTTCACCAATCTCTCCATCAAAGGGTGGATTATTTGTGTTTGCTTTAATATAGTTAAAGGTAATCAACATAAATAGAAATGGCAATGCTCAGCTCGGTTAAGATGAAAACATCAGTATTGGGAAAAAGGTGTTTTCAGATATGGCTATTATTTTGGGGATAATTTAACAAATTTTTGGAATATTTGTAAAAGAGTTGTTTATCTCTCTCTTAAGATAGTTCATAGATTTCTAATGATTTATTAATGTATACAAATGAATGCAACATTTCTTATCATAAACCAACCTGTTAGCAGCCTAGTACTTCCTTCTGCTTCCACAGGACCTTTTTAACACAATTCATAATCCTGAAGGGTCTTCCAGAAGGTCAAATAATCCAATTTTCTAATTAGTTATCTTCTTATTATCATTAGGTTGTAATTAACTGTCTCTGTCCTGTATGTGATCTGTCCTGTGACTGGAAAGGAGGGTGGAGCCCACTTTGTCTCCTGTACCCCAGCAGCAGCAGTGCCTGTCCCCAGCAGGCTGACAGAGAAAGGGGGGCATCAGCTGAAGGACAAACCATGGATTGATTGTTGGGAGTGTTTTGAGTGTGATGAGAAAATAGGAGTTTATGTTTTTTCTTTGCAGATTTCTGTTAGTTGGAGGTGGGTTTTTAAATTAAGAATACCTCATAGACCAGAATGCAAAAGGTAGAGACCACTTTCCTACACAGAAATCCTATCCCACTCTTTGAGTGTCTTTGTTGCAAATGGAAAAAACTTGCAGATTGAATTATGAAAATGAGGATTATAAATGTTTGACAGGAGCTGCTCATACTCATTTCCCAGAAGTCATTTACCATAAGTGCATACTTAAGTGATTGTCTCTTCTTTGTTACATTTGTGAGAGTTTTTGAATAAGCTTCCCAGATGATTCTAAAATACTTCATTACCTGCAGTTTCTTCTTTGTTCATGCTAAGGTACCAACCCCTGTGCACATATTCTTAAACCTTCCACTAATAATAATAATAACAACAATAAAAGAGTAGTTTAGTGACGATTGAGGTTTAAAGAGCTGAATTACAGCATGGCAAGCTACCAATTACTTTCAAACAGACAGTAGATACAAATGCATTCACCACGACTTTCATTCTGAGCCATAAGTTAAATTTTAGAAAGGAACATTGTAATCTAAATGCTGAAATTATGTTAGAAGTGAGAAATCAAAGAAATGGTGTCTAATCTTTTCCTTCATGACACACTAATCAGTGACTTTTATTAAACACTTAACAGCAAATACTTACAAGTATTAAATATCAGAAATTCTTGTGCTGGAAACTGCTGCACTGACAGAACTGAGACGGCTCTAACCTAACCTTCACATTTAATCAGTACATTTCTCTGCTTAATAGTGCTCTTTTTCCTACTGTTAGCTTTGTGATGATGAAAAACACATTTTGGTTTTGTGTCAGTACTGGAAATAGGACTTGCAATCATGAAATCTTTTGCCACTCTGTGCTGTGTGAGTGATTGAACAAAAAATTCAGTCTGTCAAGCAACAGTCAATAGCCATCGTGGCAGCTGATTTTGTGCTGATCAAGGTTTCTGGAGTGAAAGCTTGTATTGTCCTGGGAATGCTGATGTCCTCAACTGCCCAGCAAAATTAAAGACTAGTAAAGTTAAATGTAAGGTAAAATTTGTTTTACAGTGACGTTTATGTTATATGATGACATTATTTATGTAACTTTACATATTTCTTTATGTAAATCATGAGGGCTATAGAATGTAACAGTTAAGGTATATATGCTACATTCTGTATGGGTAGCAGAACAGGAAGGGATTACAATTTCTTAACCCTTTACCTTCTCACTTTACTGTCATTAAATCCCTTACATTGGATTTCTATACATGATTTTTTGAACTTAATCATTCACTTTGTTAGGGTATTATCAGTTTCTGGGAGTTACCTTGTGAGACAGCAATGCTATGGTATTGGACATGCTGTTGGTATAAGTTACTGCAGCATAAATCAGCTGCTTTATTAACAGCATCCAATATAAGCTGTTTACTTCTAAGGGATAAGTCAGGTATTCAACTGGTGAAAAACTTGCAAAATTATTTTAGGGAAGCTGATTTCTGGTATTATCAAACCTAGCACTGTTGAAATACTTACCTTTTCTTCTGTATTCCATTGAAAAGTAAAGCCTCTGAATTGGCCAAGCAACAACCAACCATTTAAAAAGAAATCTTTAGAGCTGGAGAATAAGCATTGGGGGGTTTTTTGTCTCTACTGTGTTGCTTTAAGCACTTTCACGTACCCAGCATAAACCAACTCAAAACCCATGGTGGCTGGCCATAACATCTAGTCTAGGATGTCTTTTGTGAGACCATGTCCACCACTCTATGGCTGGTATTTCATAAACAAAAAAGAACTCAACAGATTTGGAAGGAGTTTCTACACACCCATTTATGATATGCAGCTTGAGCAGCTCAGCGCTAAGTTGGAGCTGGTAAATAGAACTGGAAAGCTACAGGACACCTGGCAAAGAAACAATGGTCATTTCTTTGGCTGCAGCAGGCACTTAGATGTCATGTTGGGTTGTCAGGGCTGAGAAAAAAAACATCATTCAATCTTTACTGAGGGTAAAATGAAATACAAATTTCCTTGGAAAATGATCCTTAGCTGAATGAAAACCAGGAAGAGACAATCCAGGTAACTAAGCAGATGGACTTCTCAATTTTATTTTTGAAAGTAAACAAAACAAAACAGCAATAAAGGAGCCATTCTATAAATATAACCATGTTGAAAAAACTAACTTCTTTAGGATGGTTCTGGGTGTTTTCTTTCCTTGCTATTTGTTTTGTGCTTTTGTTTATTGTTTACTTTTGGCAATGCTTCATGTATATATCTACAGAGAAAAACTCTCCTGCTGTGGACTCTTCATATGTTCTGGCATATTCTCAATTAGCACATGGGAAGTAACTTTTTTGTAATTTTACCCAGTTTTATGGTTTCAGTTGCCTTAAGGTTGGGAAAAAAAAAAAAAAAAAACGCAAGCAAACCAAAACATTTCTGCTGTGCCACAGAAAATGGTTGCAAGGAAGCAGTACGTTCAAGGGCAAAATCAAGGCAAGGAGTGGCAAGCAGAACGTGTGGGAAATGTCACACAAGCCCTTCCTCTGTCTGCTCACCCACACAAAGGTGGCAGAGGCCTGGGGCCACAGAGTGTTGGTCTGGCGCTGGGCTGGGGCTGGAGGGGCATTTGGAGGGACGTGGTCACCATTGGTCCACTCATGCTCTGCTGCTGAATTAAGGGCAAGAATTTAACAGACTTTTGATTGGAATTAATTGGAATTCTCTGAGGATGTAAGTGGAAGAGGTGGAAAGAGGAGAATAAGGTAGGAATTCTTACACTGAAGTGTAGATCCCGCTTGGCTGAGTTTTTACTATCTGCCTGGATTTGTTCCTAGAGTTGGGTGTTCCTGATAAGGGTGGTGGGATAGAGCTGAGCTCAGGCTAGTTGCCTATGCATATAATAAACATATTACATGGCGGAATTATTGGAGTGGAATTTTGTTTTGTTTAATGTAGAAATTCTACATTTAAATTTAAAATACAAATTTTGAAAAGCGTGCTTATGTCAATTATGTCTTGTTACATTCCAGTATGAACAAAGTGGAGTTCAAGTAATGGTCCTACTTTTTATTAATTTTGTTTATCATAGTTTTTCGTATTTGCGTTTGGATCAAAATTAAAGTCTTAGTTGAAAACGTCCTTTTATGTATAATTTGCCACTTATGTTTAAGTGTGTGTTTTGCTCACCTAATCTAAGTTGTGTTTCAGTATGTTTAAGAATGGTGTCTTGAGAATGCCAAGTGGTTTGTTTCCATAAAACTTTGAGCGAATTCAGAGTGCCAGGGATCATTATCATTTAACAGTGACTAAGACACATGTATTTCTATCTTTAGGTAAATGAAACAAGCAGCATTACCCTGCATATGTAGGGTTCTCTAGATGTTCTCTAAAGATCATAATTTCACTGCCTATAATGAAAAGTTTGCATTGATGGCTTTTTAAATAGGTATTGCCGCTTCTTCAAAGTGTTAAGACAGTAAGGAACAGTATGTCTTGGATTGCCATAAATAGGATAAGAGCACATTGAAGTCGTACCTTCAAACACTACCTCCAGAGCAATACGTCTGGCAACTTTTACAAGTTCCACAGTCATTTAAAAACATAAACCACAGAAACAACAGGAGAATGAGACATTTGTATAATCGGATTAAAGCTATGTGTTTTTTCTATTTAAAAAATGGGCTCTTATTCCAAGAGAAGAGTGGAAAAAGCTGGGACCTCCTGCCTGAAAGGGGAAAGTTCACAAAAAACTTTTTTTTTTTGTCTTGAAATCCAGTCAATGGAATAAGTATGTTACCTTTCTTTCTATGGATTATATTAAAACACTTAGAGACATAAAAATAAGTGTGTATATTTTTAAATATTGGCCTAGAATATCAATCACAGACATGACTATATAACAAAAAAGGAAAGTCATAAACCAGCTCTGTCGCATGTCTTGTCAGAATTTAGGACAAAATCTGTTGCAGGAAGCTGGAAGACAGTCATGGTTGTTATTTTGGAGCAGTAATATTTTGCCAGAAGGGAAAATGTTTTGCCTCAAATCAGTGTCAAATTTTGCGGCTGAATCCAAAACTTTCTTATGACTAAAGTTTTTGTTTTCCTCAGTTAGTTTCCTGAACTTGGAATTCAGTAGAAAATATAATAAGGTTACAAATTCCTCATTAAAGTTCAGAAATGAATTCTAGAACCACACCACCCACTATCATGAAATGACCTAGTAGTTCCTAATGTCCCTTGAGCCAAGCAGAAAAGTACTAAAAATAGCAGTACTAAAGGTGTATCACATCGTAGTGTACATAAAGTTGTGTGTGTATATATGATATATATAACAAGTGAGATATATATATACATATATATGTAAACACAACATCTGTATCATTAAATATATAGGAACATTTGAAAATGAGACATGCCTAAAGATGGAATTAAATACAGTCCCTTAATAAGAAGCAAATAAAGCAAGGATGATGGTATAATAGTAGAGGGCAAGATACAGGAAGCAACTGTGGACAGATTGGGAAAAGACATTGTCATAGTTTAAATTTACAATTGGGTTGTGTGAAATTAGCCACACCAAGTCAGAAAACAATCACATCTATTTCAGTACCTCAGGTTTGATCCCCATCTGTGGCAGAGAGGGAAGAAGCAAGGGGCAACCATATTATTATATTTTTCAGGTGTACTCATATGCTCCATTAGTCAGCTATTTTACTGTCTTGACTCATTCCTTAAGGTTTTTTCTCCCATGAATTAGGAGAAATGTTTTGAGGCTAGGCAGGCTGAGGCAGTCATTTACCTGCATGCACAGAGTTCAACTATGAGCAAAGTGATAGCATATTTCCTGCTTTGAAACTCTAGTCTGATGATTTCAGTCTTTTGATTCCATTTTTGTTTTATGACAGAAACTAAACACTCATTCCTTATTCACCTTCTTCTTGGCATCCATGATTTCACAGATTTCTGTTGTATGCCTGAGGTTTAAAGGTTAGATCTCGTTCAGAAGTGTTTGTATATCTTTGAGAATTCTTGCTCCCCTTCTTCTCTTATTTTCAAATCTTAATATCCTTTTGGGATATAAGGACCATAATTATTTTATACTCTCTTTCTTTCCTTATCATTTTTATATGTTTTGGTTTTATTTTTTGCTTTTCACCCTTTTTACTCTTTACCCTTTAGATAAAACTTTCATAGAACTCTTAATTATAGTTGCAAATCTTTGACTAAGTAGTAAGGTTAACAACTGGTATTTACTGACTACCAGTGGTAACTCCTTTTCACTGTTTCCATGAAAAAAATCACGATTGCTTTCTTCAGCGTGCACAATTTTAATGTTTTCAGTATTGGTTTATTCATTGTACTACCAAGTACTATCACATTATTCTTCTTCGCCTTTTGACACTTTTTCCAACACTCTGCTCATTTAATAGAAAAAATATTCTTGTTCATTTGAGGTTGGGACATTTAAAATATTCAGTGTTTTAACTGTGACATTGACAAATTTTTACCACAGAACATAGTATATCTTATACCTGTGCCTAGAAAACAGTTGTATACGAAATATTAATCCTCACCATTGGCTACCCTTATGTGTATAAAATTGTATAGTAAAACACCTGAAGAATAGTAAGAAATTCTCCTTATTGTAAAGGAAATAGAAAGCAGATATGACCAATCTGGCAGTCCATCTAATCCAGTATTTTCTTTTTAGTGCTGTTGAAGCTAATATGTTTCAGGGAGTGCAGTAGCAGACATATTTGCAACAAACCATTTGGAGAGTGTATTTCTTTCTGTATTTATCAGACTTTACAGCTTGAAACAAGCAGCTTCAATCCTTCGTCCTTCAGGTAATTTCCATTGCTCTTCAGGGCACAAGGTAATCTTTAGCTGACAAGGGCACAAAGCTGTGTTTTAAGGAGGCAGGTTCCTCCATCATTTTCCACACGGGTACATTGCATCTTCCTCTGATGTATGTGGCCCTGGCCCATGTTAAAGATAGAGTGCTGAGCTAATCAGAGGTCTGCTCCAGCATAGCAGATCCTGTAAGATAACAGATGATCCACTATAAATACAGAATTCCCTGTCAATAGTACATAATTCCATCTGAAAACACATAGTAATGCATGTCAAAAAAGCCAATTGACTGTACTTGTAGGTCATTTTATACCTTATCCCTTTGTATATATATGTGCTGCTATGAAATTCAGTATATAAAACACTGGATTTTATAGCTTTGATTCAAATTGTGCAAGTATTCATGATTTTTTTTTTTTTTACTGGAAGTCAAAATTATATTTTCTTTATTTTTCAAAAAGCTTTTTTATGAGATAAGTAATTTAAATTATTTTTAGAAATATTTTCTTGTCTCTGTGGAATGGAGAAGACAACTGCAGACTGGAATTGCAGATTGATGTTACTGTTTCTTTAATTTAAAAGTGCTGGCCTGATAAGTGAAGATAATAACTGTTCTTTGTCTACAAAATACTTTCAACAACCACATAAAAATAGGGACTGTTCGATTTCCTGCTCCATCATGAGTAAAATCTCTGTTTTGTGTTCAGTAAATCGTTTAGCACCTTCTTGCCAACTGAAAATGGGAACAATGATGTCTTTCTAACTTACAGAGGTGGTGTGATAAACTAAAACCACTAATCGCACTGAGTGATCATCTGATTAAAGATCTGAGACCAGTGATCATCCTAATCCAGCAGTTTTCACTGTTAAAATCCTCAAATGTCCCTTAATTAAGCTGCCTCACAAAGAGAGACATTGATTCACCAGAAAAATCAAATATGTATTGAAAGCTTGCATGTTTTAGGGGCTGTACTTTGAATAAGATTCAGAATGTTTGAAGTGTTTTTGAGTCATCTGTTGACTTTAAAATTGTTTTATAGTTTTCGTTCTCTTACAGAGTTAAAACCATTAGGTCATTTCATGCCTATATAAGAAGCCATATATCAAGATACTCCTTCAGGAAATACTTTAAATTTTGTCTGACTAGAGGATGACTTGTGGATTGGCTAGCACACATTTTTCAAAAAGACTCTCATTTGGAATTTAAGCCATATGGAGAGAATATACTATTTTCCGTGGAATGTGTGTCAATTACAGGACTTGAGACAAGCTTTTTAAATTCTTTTTTTTTCCTACACAATGGAGAACAAGACTTCAAACAGACACACTGAAAATTTTGCAGGAGGAAAAGGTGGAATGTTTTTTCATAACAATATGCTGTTAAGGACACAAACTGTAATTCATTATTTTCTATAATTTCTGACCTTCTAGCAAGTATAATTCTTCAGTTTCATCCCCAGTGAAATATTTTCAGCATTATTGGGTCAAATCCTTGTTTGGTTTCAAGTCAGTGCTCCTGTGACCTATATTTATTTATCAGCATCATCTACATTTCTAAAACATTCAGCTCATAAGTCTGTGTATACTGTCTCTCTCTGATTGCCATTAGATTAAGAAATTACTGACTTTTAAACAGCTTTATTGACCTTTTATGCCCTGGATTCATTTCTCTCAATATCTTCCACAGACTGATTTGTAGATTTGTTAATTTTGCATTTGCATGATAGTTCTGGGAAGCTATGCAGAATGCACTCCTGCTTCTGTTTCCTCCTTCTTTTATCAGAGCATACCAAATTTTCAAACATTGGTGCAGTTTTACTCTTTTTATATCTGTTACTGGAACTCTTAATGCACTTGGAGACTCTGAAAATCTTCACGTAATTGTACTCATCTGTTTGAGGATTCTTATATTTTTGTGCATATTTTAGTTCTCTTTCAAGGATTTTCTAGGAACTATGCGCTCTTCTCTTATGATTCTTCATGACCAATCATTGTGCTTTCCAGTTTGCCATCTTGGATGAATATATATTGCAATTACATACGTTTGTGTGTGGATATACAAATATGTGTTTGTATACGCACATGTATGTAAGTGTATGCATATGAACAAATATGTATCCACACTCATATATTTATGCATAACATATATAGAATATGCATATATGGATATTCATAATAGTATATTTAGGCATATAAGGAGGCACGCAGGCCCTAGCTGCCAGAGTGGCTAGCTCTATAAAACTATCACAAAACATGATTTTCCTTTGGTGCTCTTTCCAAGAACTCCAGCTCTTCATGACACTTTCAGAAGTCTAATGTACAGTAGTATCTGTTCATCACTGTGACAAAGCACTTTTTGTCTTCTGCAAATTGAAGTTCATTACATTAAGTGCTGATGTTCTCTCAGCAGGTGGTCGATGTCAATTATTTTTTGCTTCTGTGTAATGAAAGCTGCTACATATTCATTTCAATTCTGTTACAGAGCTCTGAAGTTCTGACAAGCTGTGAGCAGTTCTTCAATCAGGTAAATTCTGAACAGCTTCCTACTAGTTGGAATCATCTTGTCCTGACTAACCTGGATTTCTCACAACTTGTCTCTATGTTTGGCTCATACACAGTGGCTAGGTTGTCCTTTTCCTTTCTCAAATTTTAGAGCTTTTTGCAGAAGACAGGCATCCAAACCTCGCTTGATCCCTTGCAACAGCTGTTTCCAAAGGTTGGACAAGGTGATTTTTTTTTAACAGGTGCATGCACAAGATAATTTAAATTGATCTGAGACTTGGACCATGTCCACATGAGAAACTTACCTTGCCCTTGTCCAAGCCAGCACGAAGTCTCTAGTCAGATCAAGCTGAGTTCTGTTCCTCTGGAAATAACAGCCCTTCTCTCAAGACTATTTGCCAGTATCAGTCACATGGACACAAAACAACCTGATCTTAAATCAGGCTGAATAAAGTGCTTCTTGACTATACAGTATTCATATGAAAAAAAGAAAAAAATAAAATAAAACCAAACCAGAATGTGGTATTACATTAAAAATCTCTCCCAAGTCTTCAACCTGCTGCAGTACTCAAATTTCCAGTTTCACTTCCAGGATTTTGCAGTCTTTGATACATTTTACACACACACACACACGCACACACACACACATACACATGAATATTTTTTAAAATTTTCTAGGTATTCCAAAAAATTTCTAAAACAGTGGATCTTCTTCCAAAGCCTTTGTTTGCCTTATGACTCATTAGAGGGACAGTAACTCATTGGGCACTCATATTACACTGGCAACCAAATCTGTTGAGAAACATCAGAGTTATGCCCATATGAATCTCCCTAACAGCCAACTGGAGCACTCCCTCTACTATGTGCACACACACTGCCAGGCATAAAGAAAAGATGGTTGAAAAGTTTTACTTTGTGTCCCTCTAGATAATAAGTCATCAGAATTCATCTTTATGGCTGAAAATATAAAGCGTGTAGTGGCTGTGGAGCATCCACTGTTTACCGGAATTGGTTATCTGGACTTAGACAATGCTGTTCGCATTAGGTAGGTAGAAATTTGTTGTCAGCAATATAAAAACATCTGTCATGCTGTCAAGTTTAATGAGAGGGAAGCATGGAAGAAAAGATTGCAATCTAGAGATACAATTAGCTCTCTGGAAAAGAAGTTTGAGCCATAAAACTTGTTCATTAAAACACAGAATGACCGACTCACGGACTGGCTGGGGCAGGAAGGCACCTCTGGAGATCACCTGGTCCAAGCCTCTGCTCAGATCAGGGTCAGCAAGAGCAGGGTAGCCAGGAATGTGTCCAGCTGGGTTTTTATTATCTCTAAGTACAGAGACTCCACAGCTTCTCTAGAGAACCTTTCTGTGTGTGACCTTCCTCCTCTCAAAGAAGATTTTACTTATGTTTAAGTTTCATTTTGTGCCCTCTGAAAAAATCTGTCCTCTTTACACCCCATCAGGGAGTATGATCCCTCTGAGCATTCTCTTTTCCAGACTGACAAGTCACAGTTCTTTCAGCCTCTTCTTGTATGCCAGATGCTCCAATCCTTGAGCCCCTTCATTGGACTCACTCCAGTATATTCATGTCTCTCTCACACCAAGGAGCCCAGCAGTGGAGCCAGCACTTCCGATTTCTTCAGTCTTTTGAGGTCCTCCTGAATAATAGGACACCAATCAGGTGCATCAGCCACTCTTTCAAGTTTTATATCATCTGTAAGATCACTGAGGGTGTGCTGTATCCCATCATCTGGATCTTAAATTATAATGCTGAAGAGTATTGACACTAGTATAATTACCCGAGGGAAAATCTGCGTGATGTTGTAGAACTGACATTCATGGCTTATGAAAAAAGTTGTATTCAGACCATTATATTAGAAACAGCCTTCCTGCCATCATGACTATCAGATCAAAATGTTTCCATTAGTTTTTTGAGTTGTCTTTTTCATTTCGTCTATTTTTGAGAAAACTCTTCTTCCCTATTGATGAAAAAAGTACTGTTTAAAAACCCAAGCCTAACGATTTTTAAACTACCATGACATTGATCTTAAACTATGAAAATTTTGAAAAATATTGTTCATGCTCTTTGTGTTGGACTTTGTTTCAATAAACCTAATTTCCATTTTCAGTACTGAAGTTTTCAGTAGATGGTCATCTAAAAGGCACATCATTGTCAGATGTTAAAGAGAAGTTATTATAGTTTATGTTAGTCTTCATTTTCAGACCTCAGTGGTCACTCTATTTTTTAGTTCAGTACACTTTTGTATTTACTTTGTTCTGTTCTTCAAGAAGTTCAATGATGTTTCAGCAATTAAACTTCATTATGCTACCTGTTAGAGCTCTTGCACTAGACCAAATTCAGCTGCTGTCTTCTTGAATGACTTTTATTACTCTTGTTCATGTTCTGCCCTCGGAAATCGAACATTAGCAAACATTTTCCCATCGTAGGTGACAATATGTTAGACAATAAGGTGATAAAAAGGAAAGGGATGGCAGAAATAAAAAGAAGTGTTTGTACATCTGTAAATACTGCTACTACTGCATCAGAAAATATTTTAGTACCAAGCTTCAAGTAAGCCCTGCTCCTTTGATGTCCACATGAGCCTTTTTTTTCATATAAACTGTTATTTCATATGCATGTATTACCCAAGTGCACAATGTATTGCTGTTTTCTTGTATTCATGACTTATGGCCATGCAGGATGCAACCACTAAAGGTAGCCAATCATATTAGGAAATTGCCACTGTAATGCCTCACATATACTTGGTAAGTATAGCTCTACAAACATACTTGAATCAGCATATAGATCATAAAATAATAGAATCAGAATTATTAAGATTGGAAAGATCTCAAAGGTCATCAAGTCCAACCATTAACCAGGTAATATTTTTGTTTCTGTTGGCATCTAAAAGAAGAGACACTCTGATAATCTTGCTTCAGAACAAGAGGACATTCAGGGTAATCCAGTCTAATTCTTTTGAACTCTGGGATATCCAACCTTTAGCAACTGGCAAAAGTTCACTTTAGTTTTGTTGTCCACTTGCCCTATAAAATCACACTTCTGTCTCCCTGGCTATTTGCATCGATTTATTCTTGAGTCAATCTTCTCCTTCAGTTTAAAGAGGAGTTTTCACTTACTGATTTTTCTGTTTCCCTTTCTCTGACCCCCTCTTCTTCCCACTCGCTGCCAGACAGAAATATCGCAGGCCATCTTTCCCCATTGTTTTTGTAGCCTTATCTGGCCACACATTATCCTTTCTAGCAATAGTATTCGCCTTCTTCCATCTGATAGCTCTTTCTGTTTCTTTAATCACTCTACAAGTCATCCCCTGGACTGCCCCAGTGGCTCTGCACATCGAAAATGTGCAGACAGAGAAGTACAGACACTTCAGCATCATTGCTAATATCAATTTCTGTGTGTTTAAGTTCTTAAATATGCTTGTAGGCTGTTATCTTCCTGATCTAAGTAGAAAATGAACAAAGGAAAAGAGGAGAGAAGAGGCTCAAGTTTGTAAAGTTCACTACTATCTTTGCTCGGACTATCTGCAGTTATTAAAAGTTTGTAATTAAATGGAGTATCAGTTAAAACCAGCACAGTCTACGATAGCAATTTAGCTCTATTGTCATGGACATTGTACCTATATGTCTTACATTTTCCCATAAATTAGGTCACTCAGCACTTTTTCTGCAAAGTTTGAAAGAAATTTTCAAAAGACAACATTTTCAAATTCCACTTTTCTTCTAATCCCTAGTTCAGTTTATCTCCCTCCCTTCTGCCTAAAAATTGGTCTTCGTCATAGTCTGTGCAATGAGAAAATCCTGCAGGGCTTGCATAATAATCATGTTTCCAAGTAGTTTGATAGGATTTCTTTTTGGGTTAAACCTCAGTAATACCATTCAGCAATGTCAACTGAAAGATCTGTTATAGTTGTAAAGGATGTACATAAATAGTGCAGTGCACTGGCTTCATATAGGAAAAATAATGAGCTACTTCCATGACACTGTGTACAGCAATGTTTATCAGGCTTTTCTTGATCAAGGGATCAGGATTTCTTGATCAAGGGAGGTTTTTAAGCATTCAGGAGTGCAGCAAAATGCCATTTTTTTCTGATATGGAAGAAATACATTTACATTGAAAATGTAACCTACATTCAGTACAGCGGTAATTGACTTTTTTTTTTCATTATTTCATATTTTGGGTGCATATTTTTGTGTGTTTACATGTGTGTGCTTCTGCATGCATATACTATATTTCTGTGTGTGTACGTTTCTATATTTCAACAAGGTATCCTGCAAATTTGAAAAGCGTGAAAATCAAAGTAGTTGTTCCTAATTATTCCTTCTATCTCTGTCACAGCATGCAAGTGCAGTAATGAAGAAAGTCAAGAACTATGCATGCCACCAGCAATATCAATGCTGGGGAATTCATGCAGCTTGTCTGAGCCCTCATCATTTCTTTCCAGCAGGTCAAGAACTAGTTCAAAAGTAATGATTCTGTTGAATGGCAGTGAATGTGAGAGGATGCCCTTCCAGGCACTGTGCTCATTCTTAGTTTTTCCTTTTAGAAAGTTAGAACTAAAGCTATTCCTGCATTCCCAAATTTTTGTGCCAGACTCGAATCACATTGACTACCATTACGAACAATGATTTTTCCTCATTCATAAGTAGGTCACAAACAAATTTTACCCTAAAAGCTATTTTTTTCAACTTTAAGAAAGGAGCCTATGTTTATATTTCTAATTGAATTGTAAGTTTGGAGAAAGAAAAAATTGAAAATTTTGTGAGACAACATTAAGTTTCTAAGACATTATAAAGTATTCTAGCTTACTCTTCCCCTTTATCCTCAATCTCAAATGACTAAAATACATTCTCTTGGACTTCTTCACTCTACCACTCTTTGGGTATTAAAATTATATGAAGAAAATTTATTCGAGTTCTTAGGGGAAAAGGCCACATAATAATGATAGCCTTCACTTTCAATTGTAAATGTCTTCTTTTATACTTTTATGTGTGATATCTATTTTCTTCTGTAGATTGCAGTTTGATAATGGCAATCCTTCACAATAACTTTGAAGAGATAAATGGATAAGCACGTATAATGTATTCCCTACATTTCTTCACTCATATTTATTGTAGTGGTAGGGTAAACATTTAGCTTTTCCCTTAACACTGAATTTCTCTTTTATAATATGCAAAATGGAATATTTGAAAATACTGCCATCAAAAATTAAAGCTAACACAGATTCTGGTGGGGATCATCTGTTTCTCAAACAGGGAAGAAGGGAAGAGGAAATATTCCTGCTTCTGAGATAACCTTTCGAACACTTCAGCCAAGTCATGCCTCATGCAATGCTATCAAGATCAATAAGACTTGCTGTAGAGTGACTTACTGAAGTTCCTTTGGATAAATTATTCACCAAGAACTTCACAGTTTTTATGGTATTTTAAGACAATGATTTAACAAATCTCAAAGGTATGTCGATTCAAAGTATTGATCCAAAGCTTGGAGTTTCAGCTAATTATACCCAAAGATCACAGGTTGATAAAGTTTTCAAAACTAGGCTAAAAAGTTAGGTGGATTAATTCAAGTGATTTATAACATTCCCTCCTTAGGGTCAAGTTTAAAGACATGGTGGAAATGTCCTTTACAGCAATGGCAGCAGTTTTGCCTCCTGCCAAAAGTGGGAAGTGTATAAAGCCTGAAGAGAAAAAATACGTATATTAGGAGAATTCAGCAAATTTCCTGGAACTTCAGTACCCTCTCATATGTTCACAAATGTAATTCATTATCATATTGCCCTGAAGATATAATTTAATTTGAAATAATTCTGCTGTAATTTCAACCTTTTTACATCTTTAACTCTTTTTACTTTGGGACTATATCCTTTTGTGAGTGTCAAATACCAAGCATTTAGAAAAATCTACATAGACTGGTTGTAGTTAGTGAAAGAAACACATAAGTTTGCATTTCAAATACAAAAATAAAAACTAGTTTTGGCACAGTTAAGAGAAGGACAACATAGCTTAGAACATTTAGAAAATGCTGCAAATAAAATGAAAACTACTTTACAACCTTCTACTTTTTGCTTTAGTCTTAGAGAAAATAGCTTCATCCAGCTTTATTGGTGTTTTCAAGAGTCCTGAATCCCTTGAAAATATATTTTAGTGGTCAAAGGTAAAATATATTGCATTCTGCTGTACAGCTATACTGAAATACCCATGTTAAAGAGAGCCTTCAATAAATGCTACTTTGAAATTGAGCCCGAATAACGACAAATCTTAAAGCTACTTTTTTTGTCTAAAACAAGAAGTGATCAGCTGTTCCACCACTGTCCACTCTTGCCTGAAAACCCCTTTGGTGAAACGTGTGAAAAATTAGTGGAGGATGAAATAATTTCTAGCTAAAATTGGCTTTTTGATTAAAGAAAACAGAAGCAAAGAGGGGGAGAATAAACATGATTTATGTTTCCATTTTATCCCATATGCACCAATTACAAACAAATTTTGTTAGTTGCTGGTGGCCGGAAACCCCAAGGATCTTTTGACGTGCATTCCTGTTTGTCTTTAATCCTATATTAGATATTGTACTGAGGTCTGTTAAACATTGATAAGCTTTTTTTGCACTGTAGGTCCTCCGAGACAGTTGTGCCTAAATACCATAAAGACCTGGATTAGGTTTATGCATTGTTATGGTGGTTTAGATACATCTTAGCTCTAGGTCTTATCTTCCCAAGGGAGAAAGTCAGCCTGACTGTATATTAATATTGGTATCATTGCAGTGATTAGCTGTTCAAATCTGAAAAAAAAAAAAAAAAAAAGTAATTCAATGTAGTTTCCTGATGCTCATTCTTCACTATCAAAGGAATTTTGTCAGTCTCATGTGGGAAATTTACAAAAATTTTCAGAATTGCATAGTCATCAGTTTTTATGTACAAACCTTTATAAAGAACTCTTTACTATGTTTCAACCCATACAACACATTGGTTTGGAAGCACTGTTTCTCTATTTCCTTTGTTATTTACAGAGCAAGAACCTTCTCTTTTGGTTAAATATTTATTTCCTTATTGCCATACCTTTCTGACTTTTTAATGTATAGAACAGAACTTAGTATAGGTCTGGTTTTAGATATTTTTTTTTTTTTTCCTAAGAAATGCTTTTAAGGGCAGAAGAAAAAGCAAGAATATTATCAAACGACACACAGACTTGAATTTTCAGTGCCATTTTTCTAAGCTGCATTTTGATTGAGATTGGTCCATACAACCTTTATATATGCAGAAATAGTACATGCTTATATGCCTTTTCATACAAATCATCAAAGGATAGACATACAGACTATTTTCTGGGTGCAAATGGGAGAAGGGCAGAATGGCACCATGTATTTCTGTGTCTGGTGCTTAGAGCATTTTAGTTTCCATCTCCCAAACCAGCAGCTGTTGTTTGTCCTTCGGTATCTTTCTGATAAAGCTATACTACTAAATACACAAGAAGTGTGTCCATTATGTCTTTACTCACTCTTCACTTAGATGTGCTGTTGTGTAGATGATTCCTGGATCCCTAAAAGCAGCTGAGTCCAGGGAAATTGCTCTATCTCGGGATCACAGTTGTTCGAGGCAATTTCCCTAACAAGATAAATATATTTGCTGACATCTGTAAGTGGCTAACTACCAAGTGGGATGTTAGCCTGATTATTCTCTACTGTTTAACAGAATGACACAGCTCTCTTCAGAGCATAAGATTTCCTAACACAAATTTTCTGTTCTTAACCCTTAATAGCACAACCACCCCCTGTAATCAGCAACTATGAATATTTAATAATGCCTGTGTTTTCTCTTTTGCATAGCCTTATCACATTAGGATCAGAGAAATTTTTTTTTTTTTTCCAAAGGACACTAATTTTGATATATACCCATTCAATTTTCTAAACAAGGGAATATAATGTAGTAATTTTGGAGCTTTAGATTTTGAGGTTTAGAAATACATACGGGAATCTTTTGTGTGTGTGTTTGTGCGTTTGAGATTACAGCAATAACACCTTATTTTATAACATCTAAACCTTTTCTATTGTGAATTTATTAAGGTCAATGCTTTAAAGAATTAGAAGTATATATAAAAGACAACGCTTTAGCTTTGAAATAATTTGGTTGAAAACCAACAGGAAGCTCTGACAGGCTAAAACACCGAGCAAAACTTAAACAACAAGAAACCTGAGCTTTTCTTTTCCTATTTCTTAGCTATCTCAGCAGAGTAAGAGATCAAATTAATACTAAGGAGAATTTCAGAAGCAACCCACTGACTTTATTCTGAGTAGTAAATATCCCTTCTCTTTTTAAAAATCCCATTTCTGTTTTCAGTTAAAAAAATAAGTTTTCTCTATCATTGTATATTTTTAAAGTTCTCTACATAGTTCAGCAAACATTCTCATCAACCTGATGAAGCAGGTCATGGAAGAGTAATCTTATTTTTTTGGCACAGCGTAGTAAAACCCAGGACAAATTAATTGCTTTCAAAATGCCATGCCAGTAGAGAGCTGAGCATCTCCCAGATTCTGAGGTTATAGATACATTCATTTCCTTTAAACACGGGTGATAGTAAAGCTGGAAACTTAGTTGGAGTCTAATGTCTAATGTCTGCTTT
>VWZT01002497.1:79816-113536 GCA_013397055.1 Pachycephala philippinensis | reverse complement strand
TTTTTTTTTTTTTTTTTTGGTAATTATTATTTTTTTCCTGTGGATATCTGGGTATAGCAGGTGACAGATCTTTTTTTTTCCTCCAAAATAGGATATATCATACTTAAATCTAGATGACTGAAACAGAAAGACAAATATAACCACCAAATCTCCAGATTTAGATTCTGTTACTTAATGGGCGTAATGCCTTGAAAGACTGTACCAGCTTTGGCTGATACAAACTTCTGCTGAGGGACTCGCTGAAATTGGAACTTTTATTTTTGGGATTGTCAATTGACAAGTTCCAAAATATTTAAGTTGTGCCTGTGTGAAAGCATGTCTGAAAACACAGAGGAAACAGAGGCAAACCAAAACATCGCTGGGTCTGCAATGGAGTGACCTGTCCTTGGTTATGCACTGTCTCTGAAGCCTGGTGTTGCAGGTCAAGGCATTACCATAGAAACAATATTTTCAAAATAACATGGCAAACATATTTTGACTATTCTTTTTATCTCCCTTTCACCTTCTCTTCTCTTCTCTTCTCTTCTCTTCTCTTCTCTTCTCTTCTCTTCTCTTCTCTTCTCTTCTCTTCTCTTCTCTTCTCTTCTCTTCTCTTCTTTCTCTTCTCTTCTCTTCTCTTCTCTTTTCTCTTCTCTTTTTTCCTTTTCCTTTTCCTTTTCCTTTCTTTTTTCTTGTCCAATGGGACATAAAACCAATAGTTCTGGAATGAGCTGTGTCAGTCAGCTTGACAACTACTCACAGGTTTGGGTTTTTTTATTTCCATCAAATTTCATGTCAACCAAGGCATATTGCTGACTAAGAACTTAGCTCCACAAACGGAGCTGCTGCAACAACTCACTGCTGCTATTGAAATCCTATTGCTCCTTCTGTCTTCACTGGTATCAGCCCCGAAGTCCTGCTTCGTTTCTACCAATTTGACACTACTGGTAAAATAAATTCCCACTCGGAAAGACAGGATGTAAAAATAACTTGAGATTGCAACAAAGAGCCTGGAAAAGAGCAGAAAACTCTTCTGCATTCACTTCTGTCATAGCCCTGTGAAACTGAAGGGAGAGGGCAGCAGCCTGCCTGTTTTCACATGACAATGCTGCACTTTTCTACACTGAGAATACAGAGAGGTCCTTCTTATTCTCATGACCACCTTAAAAAGAAATTGAAAATATATATCTATTTTTTTAACGATGAGCACAAACAATTATTACACACATAGTATTTTTTACACAGGAGATGGATAAGGACAATGTGTTCAACTGAACCTCACTCTCTACCTTTCCACATTTACCCTCTCAATCTTATTGGAATATTTACCGTAAATTTGGGGACCCATGCTTCCATGTCAAAAGAAGAGTAGGTACATTTTAGAAAGGTAACAAAGCAGAAATTTTACTTGAAAACTCTTGAATTATATAGTACATCTCCGGGCAACTTCATGCTCAGTGACTGAAATAAATTATTGTTTTGCCTAAAGCATGTATAATCAGCAAAATAGTAATGGTATTTTCTAAAATGCTTAGCTTAAAATGATTTAAGTGGTGATCCATGAAGTTTTAAATATTTTCTATATTAAAAAAAGTGATTAATTGATTCCTTCTTATTAAACTGCTTTTACTACAATGCATTGCAAATAGGTATTTTTGTACTGCTGACATTGTGGGTTGACTTAGGAGAAAATAGAGATATAGACCGCACATTAGACTGTGTCTATTTCTATCAAATTTCATGAGTGGATGAACTTTTCAGTTGAAATTTTAAAAGTTCAGAGTTTTGGAACATATTAAGGAGAAAGGAAGCAGATCTTAAAAGAAAGGAACATATATATGGTGTTATTTAGACTCCAGAAATGCAAGTCACAACAAGTTCATGTGGATTTAATTGAAAGATCTTTTGAGTTATTTGTGCTATTGTCTTGTAGGTCATCTGAGTTTCTGATGAAGAGATTTTCAATATAAATCTCATATATGTGTTGGCAATTTTACACAATGAGGGTGGCAAAGTGATTCTGTTTCAAGTTTGAAATGCTTTAAATTGATGGGAGAGCTACCTGAATCTAAAATAATGGAATCTGCATTTATAAAAAACAAGTTATTCATAAAAAGGGTTTCAGAAAAGAGTTCTCTTAAAGTATTCTGTTTTTTCTATAGAATAATATATGAACTTTGGGAAATGTTTATAGCTCCTAAGATACTTTTTTTTTTCTTTCTCTTATTCTTGTTGAATACTTCTTATATAGGATTTAATTCTACTGAATCAGAAAGACTGTTTGTCAGGCAAATAAGTACTACTCCACAAAGGTGATAGAATCTGTTCCAATTGATTTTTAGCCCTATCAAGCAATTCCTTTTCTTATACATATGAAAAATGTGAGGTTCCAGAGTCCTATTATTTCCTGAAAGCAAATAATAATACAATTTCCATCCCTATTCATAAACAGATCCTTTTACTCGGATATACACCGCCATATCTACAATTGGCATCAGTAGCAGCTGTGCAAATGTAACTAAGGGCAAAGCTTGGCCCTTAATCAAAATAATTTTCTGCAGCAAAAATAGCCATTTATGGTTATTCAGTGTATATTTTAGATGAGCCGTTCAGTTATCTCTTCTTTCAGTAGCGTATCATAAATTGTAAACCTCCAGTAACTTTGTTTTGTATTATTCCACTGCATTGTCAAATAAATTAATATGCATTTTTATTATTCTGCAAAAATCCATCATATGTTCTAGGCAAGCCTTGCTATTCTGAATGTTTATGGGACAATCCAAAAATCAAGCCTTGCAACCCAATAAGTAGGTTATTGACCTTGCAAATGACAGATTTCAGGCTTTGCAGTAACTCTGCAAATCCTCGGGGGTTTTTAGGCTTTGTCAGGACTTCTCTTGGCCTGCTCAGAGCTATGTTTCACATTGTTCAGCTGTAAAAGCAATATTCTAATGATGTATTTTTGAATGGCTATTTCCTAATTTGTTTTACTTTTGCTGAGCTTTGTGTAGCCAAGTAGTATAACCATAATTTTTGCATAGATAGTACTACTAAGTAATTGTTTGGTGTAGAATGAACTATTTATGACCATACCATAATGACTCAGAGTAATGGAATAAAAGACTGGGAGTGAAGCAGAGCCCTTAAATGTGGGGAAAGAGCATGCAGTGTAGAGATGGGATGATGACAGTGGTGGTATCTGGTGATATGAGGACCAGGGCTATAAAGAATTCATGAGTGGTCAATTGCCTGTTGATAGAGAAATATTGCCTTCACACTTGGATAAAAACAGTTTTTTAGAAGTAACAGGAGAACAGAGAACAAGTATGCAAGATAGGAAAGATGTTTGTTTGATATATGGAAAATTAATATATATTAGGGACAAATAAACAACCACAAAACCCCAACAAAACAAAACAAAAACAGANCTGCTCAGAGCTATGTTTCACATTGTTCAGCTGTAAAAGCAATATTCTAATGATGTATTTTTGAATGGCTATTTCCTAATTTGTTTTACTTTTGCTGAGCTTTGTGTAGCCAAGTAGTATAACCATAATTTTTGCATAGATAGTACTACTAAGTAATTGTTTGGTGTAGAATGAACTATTTATGACCATACCATAATGACTCAGAGTAATGGAATAAAAGACTGGGAGTGAAGCAGAGCCCTTAAATGTGGGGAAAGAGCATGCAGTGTAGAGATGGGATGATGACAGTGGTGGTATCTGGTGATATGAGGACCAGGGCTATAAAGAATTCATGAGTGGTCAATTGCCTGTTGATAGAGAAATATTGCCTTCACACTTGGATAAAAACAGTTTTTTAGAAGTAACAGGAGAACAGAGAACAAGTATGCAAGATAGGAAAGATGTTTGTTTGATATATGGAAAATTAATATATATTAGGGACAAATAAACAACCACAAAACCCCAACAAAACAAAACAAAAACAGAAACAAAAACAAAACAAAAAGCAAAAAGAAGGAGGAAAAACTATGTTAGAAATATACATTTGACCTGAAATGAGGGGCAAGAAGCTGTCAACATCAACATGATGCACCTGAGGGAAGGGCATGGATTGCTGATGACATGCCACAGTGTCCCACTCCTGCTGTGATGCTGCGGACTCTAAGACCTATAGAAGCAGTGGAGGAGGAAGAATAACCCCACAGAAAAGAATACAAAATCCAAGAAGTTTCTGCATAACAATTATAATGGTAAATATATATTATATATTTATATAATATATAATGGTATATATTTACCATTTTAATTATTATGCAGAAACTCTGAAATAGTTTTCTTCCCTCCTTTTTTTTTCTTGTAATTTCTATCACACAACAAATAAATTCGTGATACCATTTAAAAGTTGTTTTTTTTTTTCTTTTTGTTGAAATAAATATTTTTAAGATAACAAATACACCTTAATGTTTTTCAGCAGACCATGCAGCCCCTATGTTGAAGTGTAGATTGTGCCATCTGCTCGTGCACTTGGGGAATTTCTGAGTCTCAGAGGTACTCCCCATGTAGAACATTTATTCATTCTATTCCTGTGTGAATTCTCAACAAGTCAATTTAAACAGCAAATATTTTTCAATGTCTCGAATAGGTACTTTTTTCTAAGTCATATAAGAAGAGCATCTATGCTTTAAGTGCCTGCTCTAAAAGAGCAAATATTAGATGACCTGTAAAAAAGAAAGCAAGATGTGCTTGGAAAAAATGAGGCTCTATATTCTTAAAATTTAGTTATTTGAATGATCACAGAATATTTTTCCCAGTCAATATTTCTGATTTGAGCAGAATCTTACTAGGACTGTTAAGTTTTACAGAGGAACAGAGCAATGAGCTGACTAACTAAAAATATTTTCCTAGCCATTTATTGAAAGAAATAATACCTAAAAGACTGTCAGTCTTTATCTACCCTCAACAATGTATCTTCACTGTAATGTCCTTAAATCCCATTAGTTCCTTGTACCTATCAATGCTAAGAAGATGATGTGTGTTATTCCCCAGTAATGCTGGAAACATCATAAGGTGTCTTTTAACAGGACATTTGGAACATAAAGCAACATAACAAGCACGTGTTTGGATCCTAGTTCTTGTTCTTGGAGAAGGATGTAGGTCAGATGCCTTAGTGCACAATGGGAGTGGGCTAACAGTGGGGATAACAGAAATAAAGATACTGGAAGTGCATCCAGCACCTTCAGCCTGCAGGAGCTGCTCCCCGCGGCAGTGTTTGTGAGGATGTACAGATGCATGTTTGTGGAAAGCTCCCTCCCCACTTGGGGAAAGGTGTTCCAGGGGGAATGGGCATGGATTCAGGGTGTAATCCAAGGGGCAAAGTAAGCCTCGCTGTGGCTTTTACCCCATCGTTACCCAGGAGCAGTGAGCAAAAGCATGGTAATAATGCGTGGAAATCACTTTCTGTGATTTTTCTTCCTGTATTCATCTTCATTTCTGGAGCCATGCTTTTGAGGATTGGCAGTTATTCACTGAGTTATGAATGGCAGCATAACATTTATGCTGAAGGCAACATTTTGCATATGCAGCAACCTGCATATGTGAAGATCATATATCTACCTTTTCTAGACCAAGCTAATACCCATAATCCTGCCTTTATTTTCTCCTTTACTTTCAAAAAGACAGCTACTTGAATTTTAGTTCTTTCAAAACAAACGTTTATACCATTTATTGTGAAAGATATTTGATACTACGATGTTTCCATGGAAGTATCTAGCTTATTAAGAATTTGTTTCTTGCTGCCATAGTATCTTTAAAGGAAAGCCCTCTCAAGTGTCATGAAAATAATTGCTCTACCGCTTCATAGTATTTCAACCAATATGATTTAAGAAACTTTACTAACTGTCATTAGAAACTCTTCTTATAAATAAAAATATTCATGCTAATTAGAGCAACACTTTCCCATATTTTTTAATATATTGGTAGATCATTGTTCTGATATAAAACTTTACTACAATTTTTGGTAGAAAACGTTGGACCAAGGCCAAGACAGTGAAGATAAATAAGTAGAAATGGAGATGAAACTCATAGAAAATATTAAATATTATCATAATCTAATTCCTATTTGCATTTCTGTCCATCCTCCTTCAGTATTTCTAATGAAAGAAAACACATTGAATATCAAGAGCTGAACAAGAACTGAAATTCATTTTTAGGGTAAGGAAAGTGACATGAAATTGAATAGAACTTTTACCATCAACATTATTCATAAGGACCATTTGTTGATTAAACTATCTGTTGTACTCTCAGCATGTCATATCACATCAATCACATATGAATTTAAATTAAAGCCATATTCCAAAAAATAATAATTGCCAAGTTGCTACGTGTGCCATCTGAGTGCTAAATTTGAGCTTTTGCAGTACTTCAGCAGCTGCATGAACCTATGAATAATTCATTAACTGTATGAAATAGTAGATTAGAATTAACCAACTAGTTGCATATTTTAGCTAATGTTTAGAATTGAAGAAATATAACTAGCCAATTCACCAGATACTTCCTAATGAAAAGCAATTATTTTGTGCAACATTTTGGAAGATCTACTTAATCCTTAATATATGCTTTAGGCAAACAGAGAGGAATTGAGCTAAAATTCAAAATTACAAGAAGAAAAACAATGTAATAAATGAAATGCAGAGGAAGAAAAGGTCTTCAGCTTGATAATGTACAAGTGGCTTGTATGTAGCTCCAGGGATTCTTGTTCTTGGATTTAACAGACAACAGGTGATTTTTTAAGCTTGCTTGTGTTCATAATTTTTGTGTAGTTTTAGATTGAAGGAATTATTATGTACTCTCTATGCACATCAGAAATTATTTGTCTTTTTTCTAACTAACTAGCATTAAAGCGCATATTCCCCATTCTTGAATTTCCAGAGGTATGTTGGTACTGGGCTTGCCTGCTTTTTGTGGCTGGTAAGCAACAGCAAATATCTGAGGGAAGGAAACTGAAAATTTTCTTTCCAGGCATTTCATATTCTTGTTCTCAAACAAACTGCCAACACATAAACAGCTCATTTTATACCTATGCGCTCAAAAGTAATGTGTTTTTAAAGCCAGGAAAAGGGGTGTAATTTCTCACCAAGGTGTGACTGAAATCACACGATTTTATAGAATCTTAGAGTATATCAAGTTGGAAGGAACTTGTGAGGATCATCAAGTAGTCATTGCAGAACTACTTAAAACTAAACCAGATGACAAAGTGCATTGTCTAGACATTCCCTGAACTTTTACAGGTTTGGTGCCATGACCACTTCCCAGGGGAGCCTGTTCCAGTGAAAAACCTTTTCCTAATGTTCATTTTGGACTTCCCCTGACACAGCAAAAATCAAACTGTCTGGGGACAGGATTTCCCCTTGCAGGAAAGTGCTAGTTTAGGAACCTGCCAGGGTATTTTACTTCTCATCCTGGGAGCAAGTGTGATTCTTGAATCTTTTATTGCACTTTTTGCTGACCTCAGGCCTCTGGGTTGGTCCCCTGTAAACTGGGAGCTGAAAGATTTAGGTTGTGGACCTCATGGACATACGTGACTGCAACAGGGGTTTTTTTCTAGTTTTCACAATGGTATTCCCTTTTTAATCTGTGAGAGCAGGTACCATAACATATTATGCAAATTCGTAACCAAGACTGCAGCATGAGTCTTAAAGGGGAAATAAGAATTAATAACAGCATGTCCTGTGTTGGAAAGGAGAAGCCCCATCACTGAGCAAAGATATGAAGCCTCATTCCTAGATGGCGCTGTGCCTGTTTTCTTTGGTAGTCATTCTTTCAAGTGTAAAGCGGGTTGTGATACTGTCTGTAATTTGTGTGGGACCTAATGGGTTTTAACTTATTTTTTTTGTTAATACAGATGCTTATTCATTCTTAGTGAAATGTAATGTTTATCTAATTATAATTTTTGAATTATTTATAACAGTCATATCCAGGCCTTCACTTCTGGATTATATTGCTATCTGCAACTAGTAGAGGAGCACTTATCTCACCTGCTATGAAGGGGTCAGGTCATGCCAAGTAGAATTTAGGAAATTTTCTAATTTAGGGTATGACACACAAATGTGCTTCCTTGCTTTAAAATGACTGTCTGTAATAGTAGTAGTAATGATAATACTAATAAAATTAATAATAATATTAGTAATAATAATGAGTGGAGAGAGGGAGGGAAGAGGGAGAGATGAGAGAGGTGTGGGGAATGCTACCAGTATAGTAGAAGTAAGACAGTAATAATGCAAAATGGGAGTACTTTTATTTAGAGTAATATCTGAGTCCTTTGGTATCTAATAATTAAGCTGATGCAATACTCTGATAAAGTGAACTATTTAGAAGAGATTAAGGTACTGCAGAATCATTTTTATTTGTGCTACAACTACTTATACATAATGTACCAGGGCTGTGCAAGTGCCAGTGCTTTAAAGATATCTAAATGAGAAAACTTCTAGTCCAGGCAAAACATTCAGAAGAAAGAGTGAAAATGAAGAGGGAACATGAAGTAACAGTGCAGTGGGTATTTTAATTAAAAGCAGTGGATGAAGGTGATAGTTGGTCTGATTACATGGCTGAACAGTTTTCCTGGTACAAAATTTAATTCACTGAGGTTAACAGGAACTACTTTCTACACAGATACCCTACTTTGTCGGCCTCTTCTTTTACTTTCAGCTTTTTCCCACCCTGTCAAGTGGATTACTGAATAAAACATTTAGGGTTTCATAATGCATTACTGTTTCTGACTTCATTTTTTGGTGTGATTTTTTAAATGGTGTTATCAAGCATGTACATAGGGAGAGATTTGTTCCATCAGCTAGGCCTCTTTCTATAGTAATTTAAAAAATCTCCCAGTGTGATATATTTCTCAGGATTTCAAATAATTAGGACAATTGGTCAAATGGCACACTCCTGATTCCACAAGGGTATATGGCAATTAAAAAAATTCTGCTCTATTAAGGTAATTTCATAGTAACAAAGAGATATATTAGTATGTATAATTATAGCAATGTTTAGCATTTACAATATGCCTTCTACCTTAGGATCTCAAAAAGTTCTTTAGAAGAATTCTTTTTGCATTCAGACTGTGGTACATCTGCTGCTACCTCTGTGTTGCAAATAGGGAAAATAAATTACAGAAAGTTAAAATATGTGCAAAAACCTATGCATTGAGCCATTAAAAGAGGCTGATTGAAAGAACTAGAAGCAAAATTTTGTCTCTACTTTGGTTCACTATTTCTGGTGCATTCAAAGGGCTAGATTGCAAGTTGAGCTGTGTGTCTCAGGCGTGTGTCCTCAGAGGTCTGCTCTAGGGGGTACACACAGAGAATGTTTGGCTTTAACCCACCTTATACGTTTCAAACAGATGAGTCCCAGTTTGCACATCATTATTTAAATCTGGGGAAAAAATGGAAGAATCATGACCTACAGACTTGTCTAGGAGGGGTAACAGCTCAGAACTTCACTTGGAGCAACAGCTTCCTTAATACCTCCTCCTCAGGTCTTGTCTGAGTCACAGTTGCATCCACGCCCTTCACAGTGTATCTTTAATGCACAGATCCTCCGACGTAAGGACTTGGAATTACTAAGTCATTGGCAATGCTGAGGAAAAGCATCACTTCTGACAGATGAAAAGTGGATAGGAACAAAGAAATTACACAATTTTGTATTAGAATTTAAAGATTTCTGTTTTCAAGTTATAAAAAATAGCAACAAACAAAAAAAGTAGATTTCAAATATTTCGGTTAAAACTTTTATTTCTATCTCCAATACTTATATCATCAACATCATCTTATGTGTAGCTCCAAATCCCTGTGGTGTCTTTCAAATGTGTTTCAGTGCAAACCTTTCCTTCCTGTAATACCATTTCAGTTTCCGCCTAATAAACATGTGCTTAAAATGTTTCTGTTCCATGTTAATAATAATTTTTGAAAATGTAGAATCTGTGATTCAAACACAGAAAATTCCCCTGTCATATAGGGCCTATCTAGATGATAGAGAAAGAAACTCCACGAGGCTAAAATAAATAAATTAATGTTGCAGTCATCCTCAAGATACACTACATGAGTGACATACAGAAAATCTGGGGATGTGGAGGTAATAAACAATAAATCAATAGTTCTCATAATCCACACTTCAATTGTTTTGCAGTTATTAGATCTTTAAAAATGTGTAGAAGAATCAGAGAATCAGAATAAAATTATTAGGAAGAAAAGAAGATATAAAATAAAGTTTGGGAAGGTGATATTTTTCAATAAAAAGAAGAAAGGCAAAGTAGAAAGATAAAGGATAAATTTCCCATAACAACTGCAGAAAATCAAGAAGTAGTGGCCATGAACTAAAACACAAGAAGTTTTAACTCAACATGAGGAAGAACTTCTTTACACAGAGGGCGGCAGAGCACTGGGGCAGCTGCCCAGGGAGGTCATAGAATCTCCCTCTCTGTAGATGTTCAAACCCCACCTGGACACGTTCCTGTGTCACCTGCTCCCTGTGACCCTGCCTGGGCAGAGGGGTTGGACTGGGTGATCTCCAGAACCCCCTTCCAACCCCAACGATTCTGTGATTATACAAGCTGAAAGAAGAAATACTTTTTAAAGCATTTTTATCACAAAATGTGCAATTCATGGTTACTATGTCTTATCAGGCATTTAAAAAAAAGAGTAATCATTGATACAGAATGAAAAACTTTTTGGTATTAAAACTTATACTATTGATATTGAAATGGGTAAAACAAGCCATAGGGCAAAAATCAGACTTTCTCTGATTTTGCAGATTTAAGATGAATCTTTCCTCACAGCTTTTTTTTACAAAACCCACAATATTTTATATTGAGGCACTGCCAAGCACTGTGTGCTTTCCGCTGCACAGCTCTGGGATGAGGAGAAGGAGGGACAATAAAAAAAACTTGGCATTGCTGTGGGGTCAAAGTAAGCATTTATGTCATGTTTTTTCTCTCATCAAGGGCTCAGGATGTAATTATTGGTCACTCTGAAGTAGCCCTTTGTCCCTAAAGTAGATATTTATGAAAGGTGCTTACAGATAAGCATGGTGCAGAAAAATACTGCTTAGACTTCTCCTTCCGTTACTGTCATTTCAAACCTGAGTCCCTTAGTTCAAATCTCTTGCTTCTTTCCAGCTGAACTGGAAAAACATGCCAATGTTGTGATGTGAACAAACAAGGACAAGGAAAACCTGTCTAACATAATTTTACTTGACACCTAAATTACAGTCGTGCTGGGTTCAGAAAATAAAGACTGCAGCAGAAAGCGAATGGCCATTTTTTCTTTAGTGCCAGTACATTCTATGTTGTCATTTTCCGTATATCAAAAATAGAAAGGTTTTCTTCTGAACTAATCAAAACTAACTAAAATTTTAGGTCAAAAATATTTCTCTCTAGAATTACTCTGAGCTTACAACTACCATATTAGATTGAAAAAATAGTCAATTCTAGTTTATTCTACTAATCCTAATGTTGCTATGCCTGATTGTCACTGAACCTGCTTTCATTTATTTTTCATCTTAGCTGGAAAGCTCACCCAGTTTTTGATTTGTATAAATAGTCTTCAAAACTAAAAAAAATTAGTACCTTTTAATTCTATACAATGAAAACTTGCAAAATTTGATTTAATGTCTTATGCAACTTTTTTCCCTACTTTTAAAAAAGAAGTATAGCTTTGCATAATATTCCATTATTGTAATGATCACTGACCTATCAAAATGCATGCTGTCATTTTAATGCATATCTAACCTGGCACAGAATATAGATATACATGTGATGTAAAAAACACACAAGGAAGCTCTGCATTGCTTTCAAACTCTTGTATATGTCCAATTGATGCAACTTCTAGAGATACTGTTTTTTTGGTTTATTCTGAGGAGATGAACTGTTCCCAATTCTATTTCAAGAACTTTGTCTACCTGACCATTGAGGCTAAGGCTGACCACTGTCGGCACACAGTTTAGAGGGAGTGTTGCTACTTACATGAATGAAGAACAAGGCATTGCCCCAAGAACCCTAAAGGACAGAAACAACAGACTTTATCTGCCTATTTGTATCTTTGGCTAACATAATCTCTGTGGACTTGTCTAAGAAATCTGACTGACTTACTTTTCTGATTGCTCCAAACTCCATTTCATCAATTTTCCTTGCCTGAAAAGTGCTGATAAAAGGCCCTCAATCTGGCTGACTGGGAAATGAACAAAAAAAATGTCACTTCTACTTTTCTTTCCAATATTAATATTAAAGTTTGAGGGATTTTGAAGAAAATTAAATTTTTAGATGATTAGCTAAACCTGCAGCTTTAATTAATCACAGCCTTAATCCATCATAATACTTATGCACACATCAAGATGTTAAGCATGTGGACATGAGTTCTCACAAGTGGGTTTTTTTTAGAAAATAAAAATGTCTAAGTAAAGTTTAAAACAAGTTTCTTGAATTTTCCCATAGTTGTGTAAAATTCTGCAAAGTTGAAACTTCCATAAAATATAGAAAAAAATTCATTTTATTCTGATTTTCAGTTGCTGGAAACATCCAGATATTATAAAGGTACATTAAAAAAAAAAACCCAAACAAAGCTAACTTACTCTGTTTCAAAGAACTAGAAATATGAAAGGAAACTGGGAAATTCTGCTCTGATTATACTTTATTGCTTTACAGTGTACTCGCAAAGGGGCCTTAGTGGCTGATACTTATTCTTCAGGCATGTTGTGGAATTCTCGTCAAGGCTAGGGTGATATCACCAGGCTGACCAGAGACATGATGAAATTCCTATTTACAAAAAAAATGGTTGTCCCTTGTCTACTGAGAAAAAAAAATGCCTTGACTTATACATCACTGTCAACATTTTCTGTCATTATTTATTCCTTTCTGTTTTCTGTGGAAGCCCTTCAGACTCTCGCAGTCCATAAATCATTGGTTATTCTACTGCTTGAAGATACTGGGGCAGCATAACACATTCAAAGCCTTTTTAGGCAAGGTCTGTAGAGTATTTGCTTAGAGACCAGATAGGTCCACATTAACGAATATCCCTGTGTTACAGGAAAGTTGTGTGGAAAATGCATTAGGTACATTGGTACCTATTTCAGGTTGGTTTTTTTGTTTTGATTGGTTTGATAAAATACAAGCTGATAGCGTAGAAACACATAATCACAGCATGATTATATGCAGGTGCTTTTATTGAGAGCGCTCGGGAATCGGGGTACAGACCCAAATCAGATTCCGACATTGGTTCTTAAGCGAAACATATTTATACTCTTCACTTACATAACTGCTATAGAATCATATGTTAATCATTAGCCGTATATTGTTCTATTATAATCCATCGAGCATAGGCTTCAGGTTCTATTGTTATTATTCAAGCATGAGCTTGGAGCCCCTCTCCCACAATATTATCTATCTGCTGTTCTTTCCCCATGATTCTTATTGCGATCGAGCAATTATTACGTTCTGTTCTCGAGTAATCATCGCATTTAACTTTACGGGGGGGGGGTGTACACAGGTGCAGTCACAAGATTTTAACAAGAATTGAGGCTTACCTATGCTACCACAATTTTAGATGTATTTTAACCCTATGCTATCAAAGCTGTGTGTGTCTTTGGATGCTGAATTTTTGATAAACTAATTTTTAGTGGGTTTTTTTTTCATCATATGCAGACAAGTGGTTGAAAAGCTTTATTATGTTTTGGAAAGCTGTAAAATTTCCTGGAGGATGAAGCAGTTTGCAACAAAAGCAGTTAAAGGAAGAAAATGTGGCCCACAGGGTCTGGCTTGCTGACACTGATCCAACAGGGTGGATTAGGTGACATATTTAAATCCTTTACAGCCATTTGAGCCTATGAAAGAAGAAAAAAAAGAGAAGAGAAAGAAAAGAAGCTTGTGTGGTAAATAAAAGTCATGGAAAAGGAAAAGGTGATAGAGAGGCCACAATATTTAACAGCGAGTGATTGATTCTACAAGTCAAAGAGTAAAGGTATCTTGTTTTCAGATTGTTTAAGTCTCAATCCTTTCTAAGCGGCCTTTTTGAAGAAGGCTTTGTAGGCAGCTGGTAAGGCCCAGAAGGCCTCTGTGTCAAGAGTATAAAGGTTTCCATTATCTTAGAGCAATTTGTTACTCTGAGATGAAGAAAACCTTTTCTTTCTTTTGTGTTGCAATTATGAAATTCATAAAAGGTATCTGGTTTTGGGTTTTGCCTCAAAACACCTTGTAAACAGAATAGATTGAATATATATTCACAAGTTGAATAGATGCCTTTTAGGTTATTACAAAAAAGATTTTCCTACCTCACTTCAAAATCATGTGTAATCGTGGAGGTGCATTCTTATCCTCAGAGCCCTGAGCTGTGATCAGTTCCTGTACACTTTGACAGTGCCACTGGAGATCAGTCTCCTTGCCCTTTTAGGAGGGCAATCCAGTAAAGCAAAACAGACTCTTGACCCTTAAGACAGTGTTCTGGTACTTCTGAAATATGTAGGGTGGAACAAAAAGTGCTTAAAAGGATCTCATTTGGGTTTTGGTTTTGCTTGTTTTTTTCTCTATGAGCACTCCCTGTATCAGGATGTCCTGCATTTCTCAATAAGTTTGAGGTTCTAGATACTTTTAGAAAAGAAGTGCAACTTCCTTCAGAACCCTGTACATTACTCTCTGTCCAAGCTTTTGTATGCAGAATGAGCAGCACACTATGCACATGGTTTTGCCTCTTTTGCACAGTAAAAATCCAACTACAACTGCCCTTACATACCAAGACCCTCTAAATGTGCTGGATCCTACAGCATGGTCTGTTTATTCCTCTTCTCAGCAGTTTGTCTGTTGCTTAAATCACAACAAGGTTAGAGATCTGCCTTAGTTTTCTTGTCTTCTCTTTTTTTACCCCAAATATACCCCCCTTTTCTATATCCACAATAACTTTAATAAAATTCAAAGATTTTTTTTTGAAAGATTTGTTGAAAGTTTTTTTTTGTTTGTTTGTTTGCTTCAAAACTCGATCAACAAGGAGAGTCATTCAAAAGTGCTAGGCACTGAAAGGAGGTGCCTGGGCTTCATGACCAAATCTAGTTTGTGCAATGTTTACTCTGTTACTATGGGGAAATTGTTTATATGCATAAAGCAGAGCACACCATACTTTCACATATGCTAAAAGCCAAACTCCCACTGAAAGGATCATAATAGCAATCAAGCTGTTCAAAAGAAGTTCCTTTAACAAGACTCAGACATCATTTGCCTGGTGTGGATTGACATAGAGAAAGCACGGGTTATGAGTGCTTTTTGGAGTGAAACCCTCTTTTGTGGGAATTTCTCACCTCGTTTTTTCTTTATGAATTTGACAAATCTGTTACTTTCTCTGAAATAAACTGCTGATGTCTCTTTCTGGGAGTCCCTTGGTTGTTGGGGTGCCAGACTGTGCTTGGTTGGAGATGGATCCAGTCAGGGTCATGCAGATCTCTGCTTGTCCTGTGGAGCCACTGGGAGTTACTGCTTTTGGAAGAATAGAACATCACCCTGAGATGCTCAGGGTACACAAGGAGAATCATTTATCTTTTAGTGCCTTGACAGTATGTCTGGCACCTCTGCTAACCAAGGCGGAGATGGGATGGCAGAGAAAGATGCTGACTCCTATTCCACCCTTCACATTCACTGCTTGAAAACAGGGAGCAGTGCAGAGACTTCGGGATGAAGAAACATAATTGCCTCCATGCACGGTGCCACTCTGCTCACACCTGAGTTGCCTGTTCTCTCTTTGCCTGGAGAACTGTCATGCCCCCATGGCTGCAGGGCACTCTGTCCCAAAGGAATTTAACTTTAAAAACCAGTAGTTGACAGATAGGCACTGATGCATGGCTCTTGAAAAGGCAAAGGCTCAAGTTTTCTATCCCCTTTCTGTGGTTTCAAAACTCAGTGAATATAATAGAGGCTTACCTTTATTGCTACAGGATTACATTTTTGTACTGAAACACAGGTGCACTCTGGGGTTTCTTTGCTTTCCTACAAATGACTAGAGTTGTTCACACTAATGGTTAGCTACTGGCCATGTAACACCCTGAATAGATTTCCTTACAGTAATTATAATGCTCAGACAAAAAACAGACTTTTAAATTACTGAACTCACTTGCTGGAATGTTGAAGGCAAGATATTGTAGCTATCTGAGAAAATTTAAGTATGTGCTTGCATTTCTATTTGTAAACTATTATATTTTTTAATGATATGTTTATGGCTTGAAGTGAGTAATGTTTTATATACAGGAGAAATAGTTAATTTGCTTAGATGACTCATACATTAAACCTAACATCATTGAATTTTACTCCTGCCTCCATTTCCTGGGAAACGAAACTCTCTTGTTAAAAAAAATTTATACTGAAATAACATCTTACTGAAGTCTGCAACACAACTGAGACTTTGCTACTGCCTTCATCCTGTTAGGAGAAGCACATGGGAGATTTTAAGATACAGCAATGTAAACACTTTACATTGACCTCTCTAAAGGAACAAAATCAGTTTACTGCAGGAAAAAACAGCGCACAAAAATGTATTTCTATTGACTCATTTATGAGTCCCTTGCAAGTGTTAGACCAGATTGCAGTTCCATTTGCCCAGCTATATAGAGAAAATACTGCAAACAGATTTTCAGGTAAAGAAGGCCAAATTTGTTGATCCTACTGCATCACATCTTTGGACTTCCTATTGATTTTCCCATAGAGCGACTTCACATGAGAAACTAAGGAAACTGAAATGGATAAAGCCTGGGGCCAGACTGAGAATAATTCTGTATGAACCCTTTTTTCTTGTAAGAACTCCTGAGAGCCACAGTCACTGGGAGTGTTGCTGTGTGAGAGTCATGATACTTGCAAGGCTGTGCTAAGGCATTTACCAGAGATATGTCCCATCAAAACAATTTTTCTGGGCAATACCTCAGTCATCTGGTTTTGATGACGTATTGTATAATTTTTCTGTCAGAATCTGGGGCATTTTGTGGGAAAATGGCATTTTGGAATGGCTGGTAATATTATACAGGAATTTATCATCTGTAAGGATTGTTCAGATAACAAGTGCTTTGTCAAAGTATTAACTGGACAGAGAGCTTTGACCTACTGAAACTAAAGACTCTTGGACTCGTTAGCTCATGCACATATTGCTAGAATTCAAAAGTGAAGTCTGAATCCTATGTTGTTGTCACTTATTATGCTCTATACGAATTAGGTAAACCGTTTATAATTTATTAAAGTAAATTGATATTACAGGCAATAAAATCTTTGCCATTTTTTCTGTTACATGATACTTGCCCCCATCCTTTTCTTAATTATTTGATGGATTCCATAATATTAAGTCTAAATTTTAAAAGTGTCTGTTTTTTAGTGTTACACTTATGCCCTTGTATACATAGTTTTTGGAGACAGTGTCCAAAAGCATTACACAAAGGATGCATTATTTAATAGACCAAAGGTCAAAATGTTCATGATTCAGTATGCCATAGGTCACTACATTTCGAAATGACTGCATATTTCCTAAATGATGCCTAGTTCTGAAATATATTTAAGGAACTGACAACACATCCTCTAGTTTGGAAAAACACAAAGACTTCAGAAATGCTTTGAATGATGAGTTATGGGATTTAGGGAGTATATATTTCTTTTGTCATATCCTTGGTGGGAAACCAAATTTTCAGATTCTCTGTCACTGTTTAGTATTATTTTTGCATTTAATATGGTCCATGAGGAGTTCTTCTGCAACTCTTTTAGGCCATATTTTTAATTTGTATTGCAGTTCTTAATGACATTTTGATAGGTCCATAATGAGTCAGATTTCTTTTGTTATGCCCTATGTATTTTATTCTTTCAAAGGGATAAATGTGCTTGTCTGGCTGCTCTGACGTGATATATTTTAGAAATAAACATTCCTAATATCTCTGTGAGTTACAGTCCCTTCTTTTCCTTCCCTTTGCCAATACAGAGTTTCTTGGTTTTGTTTTTGTGTCTGGTTGGTTGCTTTCTTGCTTTCAGTATGGGCTACTTGTCATAGTAATTTGATGAGAGTAGAAGATATTTAGGTCAGTTTTGGACCAGTGCTTACACAAAGATTATGACTTGTGTTATCATTGAATGACTGATAACCAGTGGTTTTTTTTCTGCCTTTATTTTTTCCTAAATACAGTACTTTTTGAAACACTTCATGGACTATGTCAGGGTCCTGAAGGAAGCAGAAAGGAAAAGTTTAATGTAAGATTTTTTTTCTATACAAAAGAAAATTATGTCTTTTTCAAGATGTGTCAAAAATGTATTTAATCTTTCAGCTACTGTAAATGCTGCCATATATAGCCATTTGCTATTACTTTTCACCTCCCTTGGGTATCCTGAAGGATTAATATGAGTTACATTTAAAAAATTATTAAATTATTAATGTAAATATTTTTCATGGAATCTATACTTACCAAAAAAACCTCTAAACTTTGCTGGTTTATATTTTTAAGAATATTGTTAATACAGTCCTATTACATTGAGGTATGTACAAAATTACCTTGTTTTCAGCACATAGTAATAGAATCTTGGATGCAGCAATTGCTATTTTCTATTAGAAATTTATTTGCACAAATATGAAAGTTATTAGTTTTCATAATGTCCAGGAGATGTATTGATTCATGATTGCCACAGCCAGGTGATCCTTAACCATCCTCTGCCTCTTTGGAGTAACAATGAATTTGCAGCTTTCCACCAGACATGAGAAATCAAAATCCTGTGTCTAAAAGTTATTTCCATTGTAGTTCCATTCCTGCCAGTCCCACCAGGAAGTCTGATTAGTGCCCTGGGTAAGCACTGCTGCTTTTCTCCAGTTTTGCATTTCTCCAGTGCTTATGCAAGAGATTGGTTTAAACAGCTACTGATCTCTAGCTAGGAGCAACCTGAGCTGCTAAATCCCCCCAGCACAGCAGTTTTATTACATCTTATTCACCTGGCTGTAAAATGAAAAAAAATATGCAAGTAAACTAAAAGGTGCAATATGAATTGTCTTTAAATTACTTTGACAAAAGCTTGATAATTTTCATTATAGCAGTTTTATCAGTCAGTGTCATCACACAAGAGCATGAAAGTTCCTGTCTGTCATACTCAAGGCTGGCGTTCTTTCATCCTGTCACACTTAAGCAATGTAGGTTGACAAGCCCCTGTATGATGAAGATTCCGCATAAAAAAGACGGAAAAAGCCAAATAGTGCACCTCGGCTGTGCCTCTAGATCACAGTGTCAAAGGCTCAGTCCTCTTCTACGGCGAGGTGAACTCAGCTTGTAGCATGGTACAGAAAGATTGCTGTGGATAAGGCTTCTAGCTGAGTGTCAGAGATGATTAATGAGACAGATAAGAGAACATCCTCCTTTTGACACTAAGGGGCAGATAGAAGAGAATGAAAGAGTGAAGGAAAGCAAAACATTTATACCTGAAAAATAACGAGGGTCAGCAAAGCTCTGGTCTCAAATTAGAGTTGTGTGTTGGTCCATTTGTCGTTGTAACTTGACCCTTTCTATCTGATAAAGGGCTTTTAAGGGGAGATGGTAACAAAATGTCCCCTATAGAGAAACAGAAAGGATGAATAGCTTTAATGGAAAGAAACACAGTAAGAAGAAAGCAGAATGCAAGCAAAAACCCAGAACTAGGTGTTTCTCAGAATGAGCTATTTTTTTCTTCAGCTCTGAGATGGTTTTGTGGAGACAGGAAAAGATTAGGGCAAGTATCTTCAGCAAGGCTTAATTAAAAAAAAATACATAAAAGACTGATAACAGAAACAGGTATTGCTGAAAATAGTTTATAAAATACATAGCAAGTTCCAACAGCACAGGGGAGTTCATGACCTACTCCCTCAGCTTCTTGGAGGGGGTGGATCAAAAGAACACAATCAGTATGGATGTCAAAAGTCAGGAAGCAGATTTCTGTTAATGCAGATATGCCGTTCATGCTGTAAAAGAAAAAGATCATTCCTCATTCACTGAACTTATTCAAATGAATACTTTTGTTATTAGCAGACACTTTTTAGGCAGAAAATTATTTTTTTAAATGCATGAGTTTGTCAATCAGAACCACTGAGTAATTTGCCATCTGTGTAAAATGTATCAGACCTCACGAGAAACTTGAATGGCAGAGTATATTAGATTAAATCTTTTGATTTGGGAGTATGTGGCAGTAAGTTTATTAAAGAGCAGAATTAGTCCTTGGGATGCTCTAATATTTGTCCTACAATGATGAGGGCACTCATATTTTAAAAATTTAAAAATTTTAGAAGGACTTATGTCTCTAAAATATTTTAATTTTTACTTATGAAAAAGAGCAAGAAATTAATAGAGTAAGAAAATAATTTATTGGAAAACATAAAAATTAAAACCTTCCTGTTAGTAACCTATGACCTGGTTAAAATTTGCATTTATCTGTAGTATAGTTCATTTGAAGAACTTTCATCAAGGAGTGTGCAGTCCTGTCAAAACACCTTAAAATGAAGATTCTTCCAGAACAGTTTCTTTTTAACATATCACAAATAGCTAGTGATACTGTAATTGAATCACATTTGTTTAGCAAGCTGGTTTTCTGAGTGTTTTTTGAGCATGAGTTCTTCCTGTTCATTAAACAGCAATGTTATATAAGGTTAGTGCAACAGATAAGTAACTCATATGAAGTAAAAGCAAAAGCTTAGTACATTTTAAAATAACATGGTGATCTTCAAACCTGAGATGTCATTTACAAGACAGAAAATGTGAATGTACTGTTTTCACAGCTATAATGATACAGCCCATCAGTGCAAACTGGTTTATATAAATATAGTTGTTGAATAGCTTTCCTTTTGGTTTGGTATGTTTATCAAATTGATCAGTATGAAAACAATTTTTGTTATAAACACAGATAACAGAAGAGGAGAGAATAAATTAAACAGTGCTGTTCTTACTTCCATCTAGTTACTCCAATTCATCACAGCAAAAGGATAGTTAAAATAAAGATTTCTTCAGACTGGCCTGATCTCAGTCTTTTCAACCCTCCCACTAAACTATACCTGCCAAAAATAAAATAATTTAAAAAAAAAAAAAAATCATGGAAGAAATAGATACTTTTGCCTGAAACATATAAGACATAAAAATAGACATATTTTCTCTTACTCATGTTTGGAAAAGGGAAATATGTTGAAGTTCAAATAGATCTATACTTAAACACAAAAATTTAGTGGTTAAAAAGCAAAAGACATTTACATATTTTATCTTACATAAGAAACTAATATTCTAGTCAGGTTGTGTAAGGTAGCCCAAAGGTGTTCATGTGGCACTCTATAGAATTGTTTCAAGATGAAGAAAGAGGACATAATACAGAATGAATAATTCTGTAGTGCTCATTACATTAATTCAGAATTTTGTTAAAGAAATTGGAGCATCAATACATAAATCACAAAATTAATAAGTTCTCCCCTGTGTCAGAGGGAGAAGGCTCACCACTTTTTAATGATGTTTCTACAAGAGATTGCAATATTCTCTTTCTCTTTATAATAGAATCTTTCCCCCACTATACAACCATGAAATATCCTCAGTTTTGCCTTTTATTTTTAGAAACTTCCCAGTTTCTTAATCTTCCCAAATATCTTGGTTTAGGAAAGACAGTTTCCTGAAACTTTTATTCTAAGATTCCAATTTAATGAAACGCAAATTCTCTAGACCCAAAAGATAATTTTCAATTAGGTAAAGTAGGAAATGAACTTTTATTTTACAATTATGAGAGTAAAGCAAGTTACAAATTCTTGAAACCTGGATGAGAGAAATCCTCTGAGGGGTCAGTACAAGAGTCCATATCACAAAATATACTTTATCTGTCACTTTTACAATAGGCTGGTATAATATTTTAGTTTCAGAAAGACTTATCCATTGAGATTACTTGAGATGGAAGGGAGATAGGCAGATGGTAGTACTCAAATTCTGCATATTAGGATCTTCCTTTCCATAGTGAAGTCTGAAAAAAATCCAAAGAGGACTCATTGGTAAGAGTTTCTGATGGGGAGAGCTGAGGAGCAGAAGCATCTGGAGGCAGTTGATGCAAGAATGGAGTGACACACATGAAATGCAAGAGTTTGGCTGCTGGAACCGGGCGTGAAATTGCTCTGGTATATTGACATCTTTACAGTGGAGCAGAAGAATCACTAAATACACTACGAGGACAGCAAATGTTGTGAATATACCTGTGTTAATGTGGATTATTTTCTGGACCATTGAAAATTACTTTTTCACTTCCTATTTTCCACAGCACATTTTTATTTAATTGTAAGATAAAAGTGACATAATATTTAATTACCTAAAATTTATAGAAAATCTGAAGTAGACACAAACCCACCTAAGTCAATAAACCTGATAAAAATATCATTAAGAAAAAGCACCACTCATCCAACTTTTTACTTTTTTTAAAAGAAATAAATGAAGTAGAGACCTTATTTCATTATATAAATAGCCATTTATGGAGAATAGCAATATAGAAAAAATGTAAGGGAGAAAGATATAGAAAGAGTCAGGGAGAAAGGTACAGAAAGAGTCAACACCTACAAGCTGATGTCAAATTCAAACAGTAAATAAGGCCTATATTTTTTAATACTGATTGTATTTATCTACTCAAGAAACTTCCTATAAGTTATTAAATTTAGGAGATAAATAAGTTATTGAAGTGAGATTTGACCAGATATGCGAAGTTCTTTCTTCACCTAATTTTGATTAATGTGTGATGCTGCTCTATAGGAGGAAAAAGATTGGCACACTTTGTAATCTCAACTGGCTGCTATATTTACAGTTTTTATTTTGGCAAATGACTACAGAGAACAAAGAAAGACTAATTGTACTGTCACACATTTTTAATTCTGGAGAAATTCCACTTACTTGCTTCAAGTTGCTCTTCATCCATACCAAAGAATATACTTTGAACTTGGGTCACATGATACCAACTTCCTTTTCCAGTATTTCCAGATGTTTATGATTTTTTATTTAACATCTTTAGCTGGATCTGCATGTACACTCTGAGATTTCTATCCAAAGCACACATTTGCATTTCCTTTCCATCAACACTGCAGTTCAGCTAAGAGGTGGATAAACTTGTGCACATATGGTCTTAGTCCGAAATGAAAACCGAATGTGGCTGCAAACTTCCAAATCCTGTAGCTCAGATGCTATCTCTATAACCTCTTACAGTCTTTGTAAAATAGAAAAATATTCTTGTGCTTTCATTGGATGAATAATAGATCAAAGGTTTGGGACACAAACACGATCAAGTGGCACTACCAGTATTTGTTTTACTTATTTTTATGGGTACATTAGAATTCAAAAATCTGTCTTATTCTACTAGAATAACCCATATTAGAATTTCCCATATGAAGTATGAAGATACTGTAGGAAAGACTGTCTAACCTCTGTTTGGTTCATGTTAATAGTTTGTTGCTGGAGTGATGTATTTCACAAGAGAAGGAGAAAAAGGATATGATCTGATGTTTCCCATTCCTCCTTTTGTTGTATTCACTTTTTAGAGGGGAGGTCTTGAAGCGATCTCACCATTTATGGCCTCAGCTAATATGTGTGTATCTTATACTATACTGATTATTGCTTTTGTTATAGTGACTGTTGCTTATGTTATACTGACTCAGCTCTCTGGATCTTCTCAGGCATTCTCGAGAGATTCTCATTCAAATTAGACACAGACTTCATTTAAATCTATAGGTTTCAAGTTGAGAACTGAAAACTTGGTTGGGATAAATGTGACGGGAAGATGGGAAGCTATGCTGTCAAATATATTCAAGGTCATTTTCTTTAAAAATGCCTGAAAGGAAACTGCAGCAACAGAGCATGACAAGATGTAAAAGCTTTAAAATTTAACTGAGTGCTTTCTTTCTCACATTTCAGAAAACATGCCCATGTTCTTCCTTATACTGTCTTTCCCTACTGGTGTGTTTAGTAAAATCATTTTAAAGCTTTGAAATAAAGACGTGGTCTACTGAATTCTGTGATGTTATGAGGTATTCAGTTTTTCGCTTAAATAAAAACCTATATATTCTCAGGCTCCTGGAAGCATATAATTGAATCAATGCTTAAAAGCCAATAGGTTCTTGGATGCTTTCAATTAAATTTAGTGCATGAAAATAGCTTTTTTCTGGCCAATACTCACATATGCTCTTAACGCAGCGTCTGTAATATTCTTGTATGTGTATGTATAAATCAGGAGTGACTGTAATAGTCTTAAGGGCCATGTACTGGAGAAACACCAGAATGAGACTAGAATCAGGATTCAAAATTCTTTCATGACTTTAACCTAATCAATAATGAATTTGCATTAGTTTGGGAAATGTTAAAGTCAGGAAATGGTATCAGACTTTAATTTATTTTAGCAGATGTGTGTGGGTTAGTCACAGGGTCCAGAAATCAAAGTAATGTACACCTGGGAGCACTGCTACCAAATGAGCTCATCTAAGTGTGGGATGCAAATAGAGCAAACCTGGTGAGCAACTTGTCAGCGTGCAGGCTACAGCCCTGGAGCCTGTTCTTCACAAGGGCCAAAATACTTTTCTTCAACCCAGATTTTTATGAAAACGATGTATGCAATAAGCAGAGGTAGCCTTGGTAATGATTCAAAACTAGTTTATAAAAGCCGGGAGCCATTCCATTTTAGCCTCTTGAAAATGACTCAAGATTTTGTCCACAGGAATTGGATTTAATGATCTTGATAGCTACTGACACATCAGTCTTTTCAGAATCCTTTCTGTCTGTATAATTAAATTGAAAGTTGGCACCAGGGAATCTCAGGCTCTGTCAGGTAGTATATGTTTTTCCTGGCCTAGAATGGAAAGACTGTACAGGCAATGAGGTATTATTCTGCTTCACTGGATTGGAGGAAAAGAAAGAGAGATTGGTATTAAGCTTTTTGTCCATGGGTCGATCCAGTGTTCCGTTCCCTGGGCTATTGTCATTAAGGGTTCCTGTCTGAGGACTGTTTTCTCTGATGTACTTTATTTGCATGTGTTTGCTTTGAACAACAGGCTAGTTTTTTATGTAAATTGAGATCAAAGAAGAAAGTCTTCCCTTTTGTTCTGCAGTGAAATTCCTTCCATTTTCCTCTCTTTGTAGCCCTTGGCAGGTCTAATTTTTCGACTGTGTGACCATACACCATTTACAGTCCAGCTGCCATGTAGATTTATAACAAGGTTGGCACATTAGAAGACACACAGACTTTTGCTTCTAGAATACTATTTCTCCATCCTAATGTGTCTGTTTTCTTTAATCATTATTTCTCTGTTTCATACACACAAATATATAGGTATATGATCAAGAAAATATTGTTTACAAATGTGATAACTGCACGGACAGATATTAATGAAATAATGCTTCCAAATATCTCCAAAATAGAGACAAAGAAAACTGAGTGATGACAATGCAGTTGCTTTTTAAATAACTTTATTGCAAATTTTCACTGAAGGGGAAGAATGTTTTTTGCTCTGATAGAAAAGAATAACTTTTTTCTGATTTATACAAAGTCTGAGTGAAGGTACTTTCCAACAAGATAGACTAATAGAGCTGGTGGATAATAATAGAACTACATTTTTAAGCAATCTTTGCTGTCAAAAAGTTGAAAATATTGAAGAGAAGAAAACTCATCTATATTTTGGGAAAACAAACTTCATAGCTTCCCTCCAGATTTACAGTCAGGTCATTCAAGGATGGCTACTGAAGCATGGAAATCAAGTCACTAAATATTTATATGATGTTAACAAGCAATAATTACAAATAAACATCACGTAGATGTTTGTGATGACAAATCTTACATCCCTAGAATTCTATTTGTAGGCTGTTTTTTGAGAATTTACCATGTAATAATTTTCTCTTTCATACATAAAAAATGCATACAGGAAATTCCAAGTCATCTGGGAAATGAGTAAAACCTGCCTGGACTCTTAAGCAGAACACAATTTCTAAAATTATGTCTATTAAGATGTACACATGTGCCATCTGCAGTGCTTGTTCACTTATTATTTCTGCTTCTTTTTAATCCTACAGTGTATTTTTGTGTATTTTGACCATATTAAGGACCTTGACCAATTGGCTGCAAAGTGGGGCCTGTAATGGCAAAGGCAGAGCATTCATTCTGTTCCCTCACAGAGGAGTTAGTGTGACACAATAAAGAAGGTTATGAATAGCAACAGAAGTTCTAACTCCTCTTGGGAAAATTGCTCCCCCTACTCAATGCATTTGAGAGTTTTTAGCCAACTGAGGAATGACGTGAATTTGCTGCCTTTCTCTGCCATAGCTGTACTTAATCTTCAATTAGAAAGGTCTGGTGGGACCTTCCAAACAATGGTAGATCTTGAACGTGACACCACACACAGTGGTGGTCTAGAAATGTGCATCCCCTTAAGCATTTCTGAGTTAGTATTACTAGAGGAAAATGCTAGAAATTAATGTAGTATTTTATGGGCAGGGGAAGAAAGGTAAAAATCTTCTCTGTTAGAATGACTAAAGTGAGATGCGTTGGAAATTGTGCCTCATAAAACCGATACAACATTGTGATTGTTCTTACTGTTATTTCTTTTATACTTTATTTCTAGATTTAAATAGTAATTCAGATAAAAACTCTTATGTCAGACAAGTAATTGTTTCTGCTTCCCTGGAGTTGGTCTGAGCTACTGCATCTAGTCAGTTGTTCAACAACCACTGCTGTTTTGGGCTTCACACTGAGAATTGGCTCTGGTGTGATAAAGCAAAAAACCCACACATTCTCTTTTCAGAGCTCTCGTGTTTTTTTTCCCTTTAGAGCAGTCTGAGTCTTCTTGGCTTTCATTAGGAAGTCCTTCTTAAACTAAGTAAATAACAATATTTCTTGCTTTATGGTTACTAGATCGTCCCATCGTGACCATCAAGAACTTACATGTATGGAAAGGGCTGCAAAAATGCTCAAATTTTATGTAAGCAGCATTATTTAATTTTTCATAAGGATGTGGAATTTTATTGATCTGAAACACAATCTGAAAACTCTGTTGTATAGTAAAAAAGATTACTAGAGTAGCTTTGTTGTAGCATGACATACTGTAAAAGAGAAAAACTCAAGACAGGCAGTTCACAGTACCTGGTCAAGACAAATACAGTTGAAACATTAAATATCTCAAGAAGTATGCCAAATAGCTCTCTGCTTTAAATTACTGTGGTATATACAATTTTATTTAAAAGGGGTTTGTGATTTGAGTTAGACCATTATAATATATGTAATTATTCTAATAACAGAAGTCTAAAATGTACTGAATATTCACCAAGTTTCATTATTTCCTTTGTCCTTTTGAAGGAATTCTCAGTAAAAAGAGCATTACTTTTAAACTTATTTTTTTGCATAGGCAGGCATTTGTCTTACATTTACTCTTACATTTTGTCAGACAGAAATTCTGTTTATCATCTATGAATATTTAGATGTTCCATTGTCAGATTATTCCATTATTAATATCTCCAATCCCATAATTCTTCCCATAACAAAAGGAAGAATAAATACTGGAAAACATCTAATTCACATGTAAAAGCCATTTAGAGGGGTGAATAAGGAGGAAAATTAGTTTATGCAGTTACTAATAATGAACAAGAGAGCTGCCCAGAAGAGGAAGAGACTCCTGCTCCTGTCAGATTTTGTCTAAAAAGATCTTTGGAAGCCTGGAGATACTGGACAAAAAGAAAAGCCTTTTTTAAAGGTGCTATGGATTCTTATATTTTTATTTGCCAACAGTAGAGAGACGTGTTAAAGAGAGTGCTGACTTCTTGCTATTTGAAATCTTTGTTCATGTCCCTCGAAGGTTCTGACTCTTGTCAGATCATTGCCCTCCTCCCCAGCACAAAAACGTTTAATCGGGGACTGACAGACCATCTGTAAAGCAGTTCAAATGTTTTATTCCAGCTGGAATGAATTTCATGTTGTTGTGGTTTCGTGGTCTGAGATTCAATGCATTGGCATTTCATAGATGACTCTAACAAATTGATGTGAACAAACAGAAAATATAAAGGCAAGAAGGGATAATTAATAAAACAGAATATATGCTGCCTACTTGCTAACCAGAGGTAGAAATGTAAACATTGATATAAATCTAAAGAAGTTTATTTAGCCCTCAGTAGACTTAGTAGTAATTTTTTCCCTTATATTGCCTACAATCTTATTCTCTGTGTGTGTGTATGTATATACATATAAGTATGCATGTATATGTATGCATAAATTAAATTTATCCATCTATACTTAGCCTTTTACAACTATTTGAAGCAGTCTAATGATCCCAGTGTTCTTCAAAGTTACTTAGACTGGTTGTAATGTCACTGCTGCATTTACTGAACCTAGCTATGACTGTAATTAGCACAACCCTTTCTCATAAAAGGCTTTAATTTTACAAAATTCCTGTCTTTCATTCTGGATCATTGTTCAGGGAAAGAGCAGCGCCTGAGCAATGGAACAGTTGTCAGAACAAATAAAACATTCATTGTTTGGAGATTGAAGAGGATTTTTGTTAAGTTATGACTTTTTAAAGTGAGGGATTTTTCTGCTTGCTTGATTTTCTTACAAGTGAGAAATTTTGGTTATGGAAGTAGTGAAACAGCAGTAACAGAAAATTTACCCTGTAAGGTAAGGTGCCTTATCTAGTTACTAGTATTTCTTCTTTCCTAAAACAGTGTGATTTTGAAGGGGAAAATGAATTCTAATTGGTACCTGAGTGCTTTGAAAAGAGAATATTCAATACTTGTTCATGGCACTTGAGGTTTTTTTCACAAATGAAAGCTGTGAGAGAAAATTGTATGCCCTCTGTTCTGGAAGACCACCTATCTTGTGTTTGAAGATGTTTTAGGTAAGATTGGTATTGCGTCTTACTGAGCTTACACATCTTTGTTCCTCTTGTAACACATGACCTATTGAAATGTCTGAAGATTAAAGAACTATATTGAGGAAGCAGTAGAAACAATTTTGTGTTGACTGAGGTCAAGAGTGCAATGAATTATTTCAATTATTTGTGTGTCAACTAGAGCCTTTCTGTTTTTAAAGATTTAAAAAGAAAGATGATCTTCCAAGGCTATAGTAGTAAACACTTCTTAAACACAGAGAAGTTTTGCATAAATTGTGTGAAAGCTGAATTGGGTAGAGGTGAAGCTGCCACAGCTCCGTGTCTCCAGGTCCAGCTACTACCAAGCATAACCACACACACAAATTCATGTGTGCATGCAAGAACTGGCCTTTAGATGTAGTGTCAGACTCAGTTTACCACTAGTGGGGCCCTCTCAACCCAAACACACATTTTCTCACACGCACACACGTGCACCCACACACACACCCACACACCCACACGCTTCCCTCCCATTCTCTGCCCTGCCACTTCCAGTAGCCACCTTTCACAGTCCAGTCTTTCCACCTCTTTGCACAGACTTACGGCCTCTTTGATCCCTGGATCCCAGGCCAATTGCCCAGCTCACCATCCAGCCCAGCCTGGTGTTTTTCCTGACGTGTGCTGACATGCAGATCGTCACACGTTCCAGTGGTGGCCCTGCTCCTACTCCAGCTGCTGCCTCTCAGACGTCCCACATCCATGTTCACAAGACAGAGAGCCTCTCACACAGGAAGATAGTCAGAAATGGAGTTTAATAAGAAGACAGGAAAGATCAGGTGCAGGGAATGGCCAGACAAACAGTGTTGAACCCCTGCTTGTTACCAGTTTATTCTATCCCCTTATCCCTCTGTTTTCCTAGACTTATTCCTCCCCAAACCACTCAGGTAGCTGAGAGTTTTTCCCTAACCTGGCAGCAATGGGTGTCCACCCCAGCCATGGGGCTGGTCATCTCCTGTGATATCTTGGGTAGAGCTTGGGTCAGGGTCTCCTCTGTGACCATGTGCCTCTGTCCTCCTTCAGTTTACCAAAAAAAAACCAGTGAATGGATTTGATCTTCTCATTAGACAGAAATTGATTTATTTTCTTTGTTTATCTGTTTTGAGTAAAGGTTTCTGTACTTGAATTGAATATGTTCATTCTCCATGCCAAAAACAAATAGAAACCCTAAATATATAAACAATTTCCTTCAGCATTCAGGTTTCTGTTGAGTTTATAAATCAGCTAAGTAGTAGGACCATTAAGGTGGTACTGGAAAAATAAGAGCTGGAGATTTCTGAAGGAAAAGCATGAGAATCAAGGAGGCCTGCGGTGACACTGAAAGGACCTCATCCTTCTGCTTGGTCTGAATGCAGTACTGATTGATTTTTGTTGTTGCTGTTGAAAACTCTCAAAAACCAGTATTGTGATCTCTCTCTATAAGGAAAAAAGCAAAGGTGATCTTTCTTCATGTCTCATATTCCTAATGAGAGCACAACAGAAGACAAATTCTGCTTCCTCTCTTTGAAATCATGCAGTTTATAAGTGAGGTGTAAGGAAGTAATATATGTGTAGAAAATTTTATAATTTTCAAAGCCTGAAGAATTTTTAAAATTTGTAGTGAGAGCTGTCGGAACAGTTTGCCCGGCTTAAAAGACAAGCTTCCACCTTTTGTCCCTTTGGGAAGCATAAATATGAGGTCATTCCATTAATTTATGTATACCATCATTTTTTAATTTACTATTCAATGAAAGCATATACAAATATGAATTTATAAATAAACATCTTTCTGACAGTGTGTATAAAATAAAACTTCTTATTTATCACCTGTAAAATCATAAGGTGATGATTAAATGAACTGGAAAAAAAATAAAATCTGGATGATTCTTTAATAGCTAATTTTCTGAAGGCATTGTTAACCTGGAAATAGAAAATAGCCTTGCTAATATCAAATACTACCTAACTAGAGGCAGGGGGAGGGAAGACCACGTTTAGAATTTGGTCACAGAAAATATAGCTTAAAGCTCAGGCCTAAACTGTGTGAAAAACATCTGAAACCAGTTTTACTGCGGACGTTTAGTGACTATTTTGTCTATGAAACAAAAGATGTACAAAACCATAGATGCCTTCTTCAAATTCTCCTTTATACAATTTGGTTTTAATCCCCAGTTTTAGGACTTTTCTACACCTGACTTTTAGATAATAAAATTACATTTTCTTCAATAGACCAGCATAAACAGAGGAGGAATAGAAAACACAATTAAGTTTTCGTTCATTCAATATGTAGGATTTTTGAAATGCAACTTGCAGGAAAAAATTTTCTCTATTTTTTTGTCTGCAGTCTCCAGTGATTTCTCAGACCAGAAATAAAACACTATACAGGATTGCTCTATAATTTAGAATGCCATAGTTTTCTCTTGTGTTTGTGGTTTGCGAATCCATTAGAATAGAGTGCATGTTGGCTATAGCAGCTGCATTCAAATATGGCAGGGGAAAAGAAATAAAATCCACATCACTTTCCAAACAGAAAATTAGCATAAGTATAAGAGACTGATGCCAGTGAGCTCCACCAGAAGCTCAGGTATGTGAACACGAGTATAAACAGTGAGAGGATGCTCTCTATTGACTGGGATATTTTTAGCAGACTGCGTGATCAGTGGGCAAAATAATATTTTCAGTTTCCACTGGAGCTGGAAGTGGGCTGGAGCACCAAGAAGTGGGTGGTGGCTGCTATTCTGCCTCCTTCACCAGCCTCCTGATGGTGGTCCCAAAACCTTCCCCAGCCTCTCCAGGCCCTTATTGCCACCTGTGTGTTCAAAGAACACTGGAACTCCTGCCATTGCACTTGCTAGCTTACGCAAAAGAAAAACCCAAAACCAACAAAAGCAGTCAACCCTTTTAAAAATAATTGCTGCAAGCATTTTATAGACTTAAAAAAAAAAAAAAAGTCCGACATTTGCAGTTTGTCTTCTTTCTCTGATGTACCCTAGCTCAGCATAAACACAGTTTAAGATGCCAGATAAAACTTCTGTTTCAGAGGAAAGCTACAAATGACAGGAAGGGGAATAGCTGAGCAAGAAGGTAAAGAAGAATAGACGAATAGAGAGGAAAAGCTGAGTTTTATAAAATGGCTGTTTTATTATTTTTACAGTTAATAATGCACTTAATTTTTGTTACCATCTCTGCTCCTTTCTGTTTTGTAGGGGCTTAAAATTTGATCGATGCTACCTCAGATCTTCTAGAGATGACTGATTACTTCAAAAGAGAAATTAAATCTCTATGACAAAAAAATGTGTTCAGAATTAAGATCATAATTATATTTACACGCAGCAGCTCACCTTTGTTTTAATATGGCAGGATGCTTTTTTTCTGATGCTTGCTTACATGACCTGAAAGACAGACCAGACAATTATGCCAACTATATTGCTAAGTTCAAATGAAAATTGGAAATGTATACAATGCCTAATAAAACTCACAACAGCTGGGAGGGGAAAAGCTGATCAAGGTTTCCGGCATTAAAAATAAAGGGATGGGTATACCAAATGACACTCAGGGAAAAAGTAAAGGAAAATATGTACTGGGCATGGTCTAGATGCCAGCTTTCAAGATCATTTTTTTCTCACAGGAGCTGTTCCTGTTCCCAAACCTAAGGGAAAAACGTAATACCATGTGCTGTACCTCTCTTAGTAAGTGTTTGCCTTTCAGACAGCTGAACCAAATTTTTCTCTTTATAAGTTTTCTTTGTCACTTTAACAAGTATCTTATACATAGCACTGTAACAGTCATTACTAGAACACAGTAACCAAAAAAGTATTTAGGACAGAGATTATAAATGAAAGAGAGAGCATTACAGGAGATATGAAATGCATTTTTGTCAAGCCACATCATCAGACCCTAAGGATTTTGCATGGAAACTAAGTAGAAATCCATGCTGCATAAAAAGAAAGAGACTTTCAGAACTGTTCATGTGAGTCTGGACACTAGAAACTGTCAAGGAAAAAGAAATATGACAAAGTTCATTTGATCAACTTGCTTGTTTTCCCCTCTAAAATGTCATAGGGAAATGTATGATCACATGAGATGGCATCCAACGGCAAAGGTAGAAAGCTATCTACCGCAACAATTTAACTTAGGTTTGTAAGGCTTCTGTTGCCAAGGGATCCAAAAACCTCAGAAATCTCAATTACTTTATCCTTATGGCAGCTAAAGTGAAGGCTATAGTGTGTCTTGGTTCTTATCTGTAAAAAGGACTCTTAAACCACCTTTAACCTCCCTGAAGATGTTTTAACCATCCCAGAGTATGGGATAAGACTTCAAAATGAGACTGTTTTCAGAGCTTTTCTTCTTGGAGCTATTAAAAATAAAATCTAAAGCTCAGGAGGGGAAGCATGTCATGATAAGAGAATGGAGAGCTGACATTTAGTGTGGTTGTAGGTCTTTCTCTTCAGGAGGTTAGTCATTTTACTGTTAGGTTTAGTGTACTTATGCAGGTTAAATACTGAATCCAAATATATGAAACACAAACATCGTATTGTTTGACACTTTTTTCATGTAAAGTTGGGAGTTAAAATGACAAGTAAAAATCACAAGTCTGTACAATTCATAAGAGTTCTACTAATTTCCTATAGATTTTACAAATAGAGTAATACTCGTTCCCCACTCTCATTTTTCAAGGAACATGATATTCATATGATAAAGATATATCTCTGTCTGGAACTTCTTATTGCATTAAGAAGCCATGGGAGTTTTATGTATAAGGAATTTTTCAACATTGTGATGTTGCCAATTACTAAAGCAAACTGATGAAGCATTTTGGATGCCGGTAAAGCCCTGAGGATATTTTTTACTTGCCCATGATCCTCCTACAAAATAAAGAGATTATACAAATTAAAAAA
>VWZT01002497.1:50359-79790 GCA_013397055.1 Pachycephala philippinensis | reverse complement strand
AAAAAGTGGACTCTTCTAATGCAGTCTTTCATCTTTCCTTCTATTTCTGCTTCTGGAAAAATATCCCTCTAAAATCATTAATTTCCCCCGGAGTACATGGTATGCAGCTATACAGCAGATTCAGTAAGAATTTGTTCACAATTGGAGAAGTCTTATAAATTTGGAACTTGCTGTAGGTGGGTAGATTTTGTAAGACATTAGGTACATTCAGTGTCGTGTTCTAACTCAAACTGACATGAACAATTTATTTAAAGCTCAAGAACCTGTCTAAGTTCTGTGACTTAAAACCGTCACCACTGCAAGTCTTAATTAAAATGTGCTGATACTTTACTTGTTCATACTGTAAACCCTCAGCTCATAGAATCATAGAACTTCCTGAGTTGAAAGGGATGCTCAAGGACCACTGAGTCCACCTCCTGGCCCTGCACAGGACAGCCCCAAAAGTAACACCATGTGCTGAAAGTCTTTTCCAAGAATTTCTTGCACTCTGTCAAGCTTGATGTCATGATCACTCCCCTGGGGAGCCTGTTCCAGTGCCCAGACACCCTCTGTCTGCTTTTTTAGCCTTAGCTGTGAAAATTAATAGAACCTTCTAGATTTAACCTAAATTGTGACAATGAATGGTTAAGAAACCTTGCTATTGTTTCCTACAGATCTCTGCTGAGTGTGATGTTTGTAGGAATGCCTTACAGCTTCATGAGCCTGATAAACATGGCAGGTTGTAGATGTGACTGGTCCTTAGTGCTACAGTTCCAGATAAAAAGTCTTCATAGAGACTTGACTGCTGTATTTCTTCAGCTATGAATGGAGTTGATGCAAGCCGTGGTTGTCACAGATATTTCTTAATGGGACTAGAAGAATTGTGTGCGTCCCTTCACTTCACTTCCCGGTCCTCTCTCTCCGCAGTTGGGTCGAAGGTTCTCAGTAGGCTAAGAAGATAGCAGGAGAGGAAGACAGAGAGAGACAGCAGAAATTATTATTTAATGAGTGTAAGCTTCATAGTCTTCTCCAGGTATTAACAGGTGAGTAACACACAAGGTACACCTGAGGTTTATAAATAATAAAATTTGAAAGAAAAACATAAACCAGAAAATTTTGAGCTATCACAGGAAAAAAAAATGAAGACTGAAGAAATTATTTTCAATCATTTTGTGCATGGGTATTTTGAATTATATCTTTCAGTCGTGGTCTCAAATTTTATTAGGTCCTCAGAAGAAGCTAATAATTTTAAATACAAGCTGTACTATTTTTTAGCTCCTAAGACAGCATTTCCTGTTCACAAGTGACTCTCATCCAAAAGTGTTTCCTAATTCAGTATTTTTGGGTTTGCATATTTGCTGCTTATCATTGACTTTCAGCTCAAAGCTGTTTGAATTAGCACTTGATATTATGAAGTTTTTAAACTGTTTTCCATGCAGAGAAACTAAGACAGAGTCCTGCTGTGTTCTGACTTGTTTTGCGATGCAGTTTGTTGTATTAACCTAAAACAACTGGTATCATGTTTAATGGCTAGCTATGGGTGCAGACAAACTTTTTGTTCGAAGTAGTGTGTGTTTCCCTCCAAGAGTTTCACTTTTCTTTTGGGTTTTCTCTTGGGGAAGGGGAGCATGAGTCAAAATAAATTGCGGGATTCCTCCTTTTGCATGGAAAACTGCAAAACCTTGTGACAGAAATAGATAAAAAAGCCAAATTACCCGTTCTGTTTCAAATGCAGAACATTTTTCTTTACATTATGTTCCCAGTTTTCTTGTTGCTGTCAGTAATCCTGCACAGTTTAAACTGAGGTCAGAGTTTTGCTTTACCATTCATAAAACATGAGAGGTTCCAGCTGTCTTTCACATCAGCAAATTGGCTACGCAGGGCCATTAGAAATCAACAGGAAAAAAAGTAAAACTAGCTTAGTCATTAAACTGAGTGGATAAATGATGATTCTATATTTGTCACACTCATTCAAAGGAACAATGTCAAATGTCAATAGACACATTTTAGAAGTTGAGTCACTACTTTACAACTTGTTAAACTTTTAAAGCAAATTGTATACCATTTTAAGGACCTCAACTGGTTCAAGGGTTTGTCTGAGTTAAAACAGCTTAATTGAGTTTCACCGTGTTAAACTAAGCTGATATGCAGTGCGGGACCTAATTAAGAATGTCCTACATAAGCAGTATCAGATCTTCTCCGTGTACAGTGTCTATCACATCTCGTTTCTGTGGGAAAGAAATAAAATGTTATTATTCGTTGTCACTTAATCAACTTTATAGATCTAGCTCAGCTCAGGGATGCTCGGAAGAATTTTCTTTTAGCTTATGAATCACCCAATTCCTATTAGCATTGTTAAAGGTTCTTTATTTGCATGTTGTTCCTGCACAGTGCTGCTGCAAGGTTTTTCTAAGGTTTTGCAGGTTTATAGGGCACTGTTCAACATCAACAGACTGTGCATTTTTTGGTAAAGATCAGGTTAATCATAGGAAGAGGCAGAGTAAATTTATTTTTCTTCTCTTTAACATTGATAGAACTTGGGGTGTAAATAATGTGACCTATATATCGAACTGTTTCTGTAATTTATAGCAACTCTTATTAAAAGAGACTCACATCTGGAATTCCCAGAAGCTGAAAAATGGCAGATAAACTACTTTAAATAGTCAAGAACTCATTTAATTTAAATCAAAACAGATTCCTTAAAGCCCTAATCTGAAACAATGTTAGCTAAAGGGGCTTCATAAAAGGATTGATTCTGTGAGAATTAACTAGCTTGAACCTAGGTGTTAAGCTCCTAAAACTTCCTGGACTGTTAGGGTGGGCTTAAATACCTGAATTCATCAGTAATACCTTAGTTAAATACCAGCTCCATGCTGAAGTGTCTTAAAGACACTTCAAAAAGAGAAGTATTTTCTCTTTAATTTTTGTCATAATTAGGTCACCCTAATTAGAAGAACATTAAATTCTCTGAGAAATTAGAAATTTGCGTAATTTTCATAGGCTGTCAAATTGAAAGTTGTATCTTTTGAAATTTTGGGTTAAAAGCTTTGAAAGCATAAAATGCAGAAATGTGGTAAGTAAGAACAAGAAGAAGAGACTGCTAGATAAGACTGAGAAGATGTGTAAGATGAGAAAATCAGATACTCAAGGCTATATTTTTAAGATATCTTACAGTGGGTTTCTAGAGTTATAAAGACTGGAAAGAGAAAGATCTTTTAAGCAAAGGTTGGCACTTCAAGCATCTAATAAGATGAAAAATCCTGAAGTTATTATAGATAAGGAAAACAGAAGGAGAAACTGTGTGTTAGAACAAGTATTCCAAAGAAAAAATAATAATAAAAAAAAAATTGAATTTGTAAAACTAAACTTTATTAAATTGTAAAGAAAATGATCAGCCAAAAACAAACAAACAAACATAAAATTTGTCTGAAACTGAGTAGAGTGAAGTCTTGCTTTTTATTAGGAAAAGGTGTTTCACCCAGAGGCTGGCTGGGCACTGAAATGGGCTCCCCGGGGAAGTGGTCACAGCACCAAGTCTGACAGAACTCAAAAAGTGTTTGGACCCTCGCAGGCACATGGTGTGACTCTTGGGGTTGTCTTGTGCAAAACCAGAAGTTGGAGTTGATGATCCTTGTGAGTCCCTTCCAGCTCAGGGTCCCTTCCAATTCTATGATGCCGTGTCATGCAGTGACTTTAGGAGTTGCCATTGTATTTACTGCAATGCCAAGAGCCGTGAATTCCAAATATCTAGTATGAATTCTGAGGCACTTATGAAAAGTAAATCTTCATCAGTCCATAATTATTAATTCAATTGAATGAGATCTTGTTGTAATAGTCTTACTTAAGCCATTACATAAATTCACCAAAATACTCAAACCAGTGAGTTCAGTATTGTCAATACATTTCTTTTAAAGCTGTGTGTTCACTAAGATGTTCAACAAATTATTATCAAGCTCATTTATGCCATTCACCTTGAAGAAGAAAGGCTCCATAAATCATCAGTAGAAGGCTGAAACCTATTAGTATACACATGCAGCATTCTTTTTGCATTTTCTTGCATTCTCTTCTGAAGTAGTGTGTTTCAACTGCTTGAATGTGGGTTTGTGTATATATTTATGGGAGGTGTTACATGTTTGGTAGTGGAATTATAAAACACTTCTTCTCTGTTGTACAATATAAGTTGTGATCTTACAAACTGGAGTAAAATCGATGGGCCAACAAGATCCATTTGGAGAGAGAGGGAAGGGATAATGTGCAGGGCTTTTCTTGTTCTCTGTGTCAATAATTATTGTAAGAAAGGATATCAATTGACCAACTCCCAGTCATGATTATCAGATTTGGCTGCACCTTTAGTTATGCAAACAAGTGAAATCATAGGATCACCATTTATTTTTGACTCTCACAAAAGAACTGAAATAGTGGAAACTTGGCTAAATCAATACATAGAGGCAAGGTAGCTTATTTATATCAAGTCACTCTACTATACCATCTGTGTTTTCTCACACTTATGAAAACTATTTCTGTAGTCAAGCTTGGTGACAAAAAGTAGTTTTCGTGGAAAAATGACTGTAAAGCTATTATCTCTGACTTCGAAATAATTCCATAGGAACTTTGGCTTTACTATAAGCCCACCTTCTCATGTTTAATATTAATTCCATTCTTATGGGTATGGAATGATCTGAGGTGAAAGAAATTTGGTGAAAATAAGATCTTAAGTGTAAGTAGCTTTCAAGGACCATAATTAAACCATGAAAAGAAAAACAATAAAAAGGTGTTGTAACTTAAGTGCAGATGAAAATTAGTCAGTTTCAACTTACTGGAAAGTTCATCTTAAGGTTACTATGACTACCATTCAAATCAGATGTCACTTAAAAATATGACTAGAGAAAACAAGCAAAATACTATCTCACCTCAAGCTGTGAGACAAAATATTTCAGTGTTATTGTTTGACAACTTAAACATATTTGATTTATAAAAACTGACTTAAGTTGATTATAATTTTACCATTCATGATTACCATCATAATTTGGTATGAAATTATTACATGTGTGAAAATTAAATTGGGTTTTGTATATTTATCATGTTAAATTCTGCAGACACTAATCACTAGAAGCAAAATAAAAGGTTTAAGTTTAGGGACTCTAATCTGGTACAATACATTTTTTCTGTCACCGTTAGGAATTCCAAAGTAACTCAAGTTCCTTTGTATTTGTTAGCAAATGAAAGCTTAACTTTGAAAAATCCAGATAAATTTTATTGTACCTTGTATGGTGAATATGTTTTAATGTCTTTTGGTGTATTCTTGGTTATTACAGTTAGACATCACTAAGGACAGTAAACTAAAATTTTTAGCATTAGTGCTTAAATCTGATCTCTAAGTTTAATCTTGCCCAATTAAATAATATTCTTGTTTGTTATAATAAAGTGTTCCTTGATTATTTTGAGAGGAAAATAAGATCTGGGTAACTTCAGGCTGGATCTTATCATTAACACATTTTCAGGAGTATAGTATCTGTTAAGGGGTCAGATTAAATCCAGTGGATCAGTTTCCATGCAGAAAACTTCTCATTCCCAGTTTCATGCTGGGAGAAATAATATAATCTTACACATTATAAATATGTACTTGATTTTGCAAATAGTCATTTAGAGGTAGATTTATCAAGTCTCTCAGCAGCTAAATGCTTCTATTTTGGCATAAAAATTAGCAGTCTCATTTTCTGGAGTGCTGGCAGCTGCCAATTTTCAATAGAAATCATTGCATAATTTAAAATAAAATTGAACGTGTCCTTTATTGTTTATATCCCCAAAGTTAAAGCATGGCCAGTCATTAAATACCTGGTTCTAAAACCCACTCAAACTGAAATCAATTAAGAAATTTACACTGAATTCAGTTGGATGGGAACCTGTTTTTAACAATTTCTAGATTACTTTGTACAGGACGTACAGTCATCTTTCATTTACATATCTGCTTTACATCTGTAGTGTGATTTTTTGGATCTGGCTTTCACAGTCTAACTGCTCTGAGTAGTTCAAATGTATGACAGGTCCTACTCCTGTATTAATGGGGGGTTGAATAGCACCCCATTAAGAATTTAGAACATCAATAAGAGGAGAGTTAATAAGTTTTTGTTAGTCATCAAGCTATTTTTTTACCCATATCAATGAAATGACATAAGAGTAAATTAACAAACATACACAGAATTGTGTTCACCTCTTTATAAATAAGTATAATGCTTCATGTAAGAAAGTTAATCTGCTATCTGCATCTACAGAAATGTGCCACGACCATCTCCTTTTCATAACTCTTCATTATGACTGGCAGCTCCCTGAGCTCACTTTTCCTCTTTGTGGGTTAATCCAGCTGGGCAGTTAAAGGTGGGGTGCCAGGAATCCTGCCATCTGGGTTAATTTATTTAAATTACATCAGAAAAGCCACAGGGGAAAAAAAAGTAGTGGCTTGGCCTATACCCTGAACAATGGCAATCTGTCAGAAAAGTTCTAGGGACATTTGAACAGCCAGAATTCAAATTCAAGCTGCAAAACCTTTTTTTTTGCCAAGCACGCATGTACAGTAATCATATGCATGAGAAGATATACAGTAGGAAGCTCCTTTTCTCATTTAGCTCACCTCCCATTTGCACTTTCTTGTCAAAAATACCAGTAGGCCTCTCCTTGCACATAAGATTTCATTTCATCCCATATTTTATTTATTTCTTTTGCTCTTTCTCAAGAGAACTGTGTTATGACAAAGGTTTATTTTTCATGTTTTTTACAAGGGTATAATTGAATAATCTTTGAGAGTAGTGTTGATCTTGGGTTTTGTGTACCTGACTAGAGTTAACAAGATGAGGATTTTCTTACAGACAGCTGAAGGGAAAAAGGATGGCTTTGATCCTAAACTCGTAAAAAGAGAATGTCTCAGATCTTTAAACTGAATTCCGTAGGAGGAACACCAGTTTTGATGTGATACCTAATAATGGATATTGGTCACTTTATGGCTCATTTAAATAAGTCCTGTTCATGTTTGTCCTAAAAAACCTGTTTCTCACAAAAATGGGACTCAGAAATTTGTATTTCAAAGCTAGTTATTGAATTAAAGAAATGGTTCTTGATTCACTTTTAGATTTGTGAAATAATAGTCCATGAGCTGTTTATGACATTAATTATCCTGTATTTTTTCAATATCTGAAATTATTAAGACTATGAAAACAGGTGAAGCTCTGAGTTATATTAAGCTTCATGGCAAGCCTCCTGCCAAGATAGAGCTTTACTCCAGATTTTTCAGAAGATTTATTCAGCCTTTTGTTTATGTGGACCATTTGTGTTAGTACAGCTTTTGTAATAAAGGTCCTGAGTGTGTAGCACCATTGAAGTGCCCTGAGGTGCTCAGAAGATACAGTCCTTTCATTCTACATGTGAGGGGTGTTCTTTTGATGAAGCTTTAATTAAGAAAGAAAAAGGAGAAAAAGAAAAACTGCCATCAAACAAATAATAAAAAATAATTAAAACCAAAACCCCATAATGCAAGAAGGTTTTAAATTTCAGTAATAATTGCCTTTTGTTACAACTGGTGGAGGATAATTGTGCAGTTTTGTTCATTGACATCTGTGTAATGAATAATAATATGTTAATATTTTCTGATGATAGTAAATCAACTAATTCAAAATAAAACAGAAACTTTCCTTTCTGTTCATGTGCAATACCTAAAAAAAGGTGTTTACTGTTGTTTTACTCAATTAAAAAATATGAAGCTCTATGGAAAACTACAGACAGTGCTTGATGATTACTTGTAACATATAAACGTTGCTAAACTTTTTTTTAAGGGTTTGCTTATAACTTCACTGAAGTATTTTTAATTAATTGAACAATAGCAATTTAAGTAATTACATTTTAACACTTGTGGAATGAAATGTGTGAACTGTGTCTGCATTTGGGTTTCAGATCTTGACAGAAGCTGAAGTAAATACAATTATTTATTGTAAATAAAAGCATGATTTGTCTTGGTGTATTTATTCTCATTAGATATTTATCACAAACCTCAGGTATCCGCAGATCAATCTGTGTTCTGTGGGAGTAATTTAGAAGACATAATTGTAAACAATTCTTTTTAAGCTAGGAAGTATCGACCAAAATATTTTAATTCACAGAGCCTAATATTACATTACAGGCTATGTATTTGGGATTTTTTTTTTTTTAATTGAAATTTTTTTTTTCCCTTATAATTGTTATTAACCACTCATTCTCACAAGGAACGGAAAAGCTCTACATATATACAATATGTCATGGCTATTGTTAGGGAAAGTAAAATGTTTCTCTGAATGTTTTAAGAACCCTGACTCTGGAAGTCAGAAATCCTACAAAGCAGAGATCTGCTAAGTGATGACTGTAAGTGACGTGCTAACCTGCTCTAGATTCTGATGCAAAGTAAATATTTTGGGGGGTTGTTTAACAATAATGCTGCATATTTTCAAATTAGTAGCCTAAGAACTGTGATAGCGATTGACTACTCCTGTACATCAGAAGTTTGTTCACAGTGTTTTCACAGCTGTCAGAAAGGCAGAGTTTTTAACTGGTGTTTGTCAGTAGTTACTCAGTGAAGCCCCAGCTTTAACAAGACTTGGTGGTGGAACACATTAAGTGAAGCATTATCGATTATATGGATTTCTTGAACATCTTATTCCAATATTTGGTGAATGACATACTGAAGAAAGTGTCTCTATCGGATTAATGAGACAGCTGGGACAAGGCAAATTTAACCCAGTAATTTTGAAAGGAGTCTACATTACTTTTGAATATAATATAATAAAAACTACTGCATGATGGATGATAAATCCAGGTTTTTGAAATGTTTTTTTTTTCCCTCCTACCGTAGCTATGTTTAGGAACAAGTTTCTGAATACTGGCTTTTGGATGAATTAGAATATAGATACAGGAATACAATTTCTTTTCTGTTCTAGACTCTATAAATTTAGATGCGGTTTTGTTTCAAGGTCTCTTATTCTGGAAAACTGATAGTATCTGTGACATACTAGGAAATTAGTGCCAGCTACAACTTCATACTTAGAGGTGTTTATATAATAAAAATACGAAAAAGCCTCTTAAGATGGTAAAGTTTTTGTGAACTTAGACCTAATTTTATGATCAACTGACTGATTAGTAGTAATACATATTTCAAAAGATAAACAGACCTAATTGAAAATATTATTTAAAAGAGCACTGAAAATTATTAATTATGTTTGTACTCAAAGATTATATAAAGCTTGAATTGTTTCAGCAAATTGTGTTAGGATTTTAAAATATTTTTCTATTTCATTATTCTACAATGAACTTCAGGTTTACTTCTAAAACACATTGTGCTCAACCTACACTTATATCTGCCTTCTAGATAAATGTCATCTCAGTATATTTTGGCTGTGACAAAAAGCAAATGAAAAGAATTTAGAATGTAACATTAAATTTATATTCCTAAGTCTTAACATTTCCTCAGTTATGATGGCAGGGAGGGGAAGAAATTTTTGTTCTCTGTTTTGGAAGACTGTATTACTGCAGATTCCTTTAAACATTATTGAATTAAGTAAGCAAAACCTTTTTTTTCTAGAATCATAGAACATACTGAACCAGAATGGACCCATCAGGGTCATCAAGTCCAACTCCTGGCCCTGTGCAGGACGCCCCAAGAGGCCACACCATTTCCTGACCACATTTCTTGTGCACTGTCAGGCTTGGTGCTGTGACCATTTCCCTGGGGATCCTGTTCCAGTGCCCAAACACCCTCTGTGTGGAAAACATTTTCAAACACAGCAGGTAAAAGTAGAATGGTAAAGTTATTGGATATTCAATACTAGAAAACCTATTGTGAATTCAGTAGAATTAAACTTCTCACCAGCATCTTCAACCTGTTCAAGAGCAGCAGGATTGAGCGTGTCTATCCTAACATTAGGAGTACATTAGTGACTGGTTTCGTGACCCCCGTATGAAACTTTTGCTTCAGGTACCTCTATAAAATGCACTGATTTGATCAATATCTAAGTAATTGATATTTGGCTTACAAAGGCTTCATTTCAGAGGATGATTAATTGTGTGAGTTTTGTTATCTGTATTTGGCATATGAAATATTGCCTTATGAAAGCAACTCATCAACAAGCACCCAGTACTATTAAGAAGAATGTAGAACTGAGATTAAAGAGTAGTTCTTACAAAAATACTGGTTTGATTCTGGATTTGGGGTTTTGGTGGGAATTTTTTTTTGTTTTTGTTTGGTTTTGTTTTGGGTTTTTTAATGAGTGGCCTTGTTTTAACGATAAGGACATGGTAGAGAAGAAAACATAAAGGGAAAAAAAAGGAAAAGTGAGAAATATGAAAAGTTGAGAAAATTGTGAAAGACATTATTTGGATAGTCAAGCTGTTATAAAATATTCATAAAAGAGGAACTTGTCTGTTTCATTTGCAATGCCTTATGGTTCATACTGATTTCCATTCCTGTGTGATCAAATTGTTTTCTTCAGATGACACAGAGCATCTGATTGAAGAAAAGAAAAAGAAAAAAAAAAATAGATTTTAGGCTGTAATAGAAGTGAACCAGGATTATCTGCTTTGCTCAGATAACTGCCAGCTGACACTGCTTGTAATTGCATAGAGGTCTGAATCCTGGAGCATTAGCTGGAATATCACAAGAAGCAAGATTGGGTGCAGGAAGGGGAAGAATATAACAGCCAATTAGATAACTTTGTTCTGTTTCTGTCCTAAAGAAATACGTGTAACTTTTTTCCTTCCCTGTAAGAATAATTAAAAAAATATATTGTAACCTTGCAATATAGCTAATCTTTCTCTTTTAGGTAGTTAGTGACTCTTGTTTAATAATACTAATACTATAATAAAATAATATATAACACTGCTTCTAAGGATAAGTTTCATAATTATATTTCTAATATTAAACTGGTTTAATTACCAATTTTCATGTACCCTTTACTAGCATATTTCAATTAAGGGAATTTTATGTCTCCACACAGAGAAACGTATAAATATACACACACATTTAATTAAAAAAGCCCTCTACTTTTAGTCAATGAAATGTGCTTGGGAAATGAATAATGTATATGCAGATTATTTGCAACTATTGCTAAGGTTGCAGTTTTAATTGTAATTCTTTATCAGACAGATTTATTGTAAGTTCAATTTGCATTTAAAATATTTTAATCTGCTGACATGGACTCTAGTCAGATTCTATTATAGATTATATTTCCATAAAGTTTCTGTTCTTAAACATAATAGTTTAGGTTTTGGATTGTGTTTTATTCCTTGGCTTTGGAACACTTAAGTCCTGCTGTATTTTTATGTTTTACGTGTCTAAAATCTGGATTGACTCCTCATGTTTCAAACATTATTTGAAAACATTTCTGTCAGTTTCTAAAGATATTTTAGCATGTAAAAAATATTTACTAGAAAATGTGTGTCAAAAAGAATACTTTTTATATTATAAGCATACTACTTTCAATAGGTAAAAGGATTTATTATTAAATTGAAGGCTTGGCTATCAGTAACTAAGATATGGGATGAAAGTACATATGTGGGCAGGTAGGAGTTGTGCCTGTAGTGTTCTTCTGTTCAATTTTCTTAAACAGTCACTGAGGTAATAAAATTTTTTATCTTCTTCACATTCGTCCTCTTTCTTCTTTTTTTTTTTTCTTTTTTTTTTGTTAATCAGTGCATGTGCCTTTTAAATGAAAATTGCAAGAAAATTGAAAATCAAGGATGTTTAATTTTCTGTTATACTGGTGATGATGAAATGAACAACTTTTCTGAATCTTCTTTTTCTCAGTCAAGTGATTTTTTTTCTGACATGTCAGTGGCATGGTCTCTATATCATCTTTCTGGTATCCTATGGAGGAAGGTCTTGAATCCTTGAAAAATAATAGAGTTGTGACTAATGAGTTGCTGGTAAGCAGACAGATTTCATGTAGGCAGCAATGTCTAGAAGTGAACAATTATGCTATAGTTTTGTGAATTTTTTCATATCATAGACTTCTAATACTATTTTGGAAATTATGATCAAAGGAAATCTCTAGCTTTGTTACTAAAAGAAGCATTTCAGTTTTTATTGTTAATGGTACTAATAGCACATTTGAGAAGGAAGCTCAGAAATTAGAGAGCTGAAAATACAAACATAAGCGATTACCTTATTATTTGAATTTTATTAAAAAATAAAAGAGAGGCTACAATTTTTTTATACACTGATATTAACCTTCAAAAATAGCTTTTTTCTCTTTTAAAAGGTTAAAAATGTTCTTAATTTAACAGTAACACATTTGCTACCCTTCTTTCCTTAGGATATATTATAAGAATGCATTCTGTAATTTCTGTGACTGCAGCTGTATCAAAAGTGTAGTTCTAGCTTTAAAATTAAAACTATAGCAATGTAGTGTTGTACTTTCATTTGCTTGAAATTGCTCATAGAGACGAGATACAATATGGGCTTTCATTTTGCATTTGGTCTTTGCCACAGAATTTGTAAAAGTATGTAAGGAAAGTTTACTTTTTCTCACTGCAAACAAATGCATTTATCAGGACAAGTGATGACTCTCATCTGCTTCATAATATAACATTGCAAATATTGAAAATTTCTGTTAAAAGAATCCGTGAAAACAAAGACCTTTTTTTGAGGGAAGAAGTGCACCTTCTTTCCCCATTTATTGTGACTACCATTATTTTCTGAATTTAATACACTTATTCATACTAAAAACATGGTAGGATAGTGTGGTCATATGAAAACACCAGCCTTAGTCACTTCCTTTTTTTTAATTTTTTTTTTTTTTTTTTTTTTTTTAAGTAGACTGGACATTCTGAGTTTTCAGCTGGGTATGGTCTACTGTATCCTTTAACCTGCCGGTTTTATTCCTTTTCCTAGCTCAAAGAATCTCATTCACGGTGTCCTTCTGGTATTCAGAACATAAGATTTGCCCAGCTACCTGTCGAAAATGTTACCTTCTCTGATTTGATAAGCAGAGGTATACATATGTCAGAGCCTATAGCACTCAATCTTCCTATTTGTACAGGCCTGTGAAATTCATGTTTACACCTTGGATTTTCTTTCAAGTTTCATAATATGTTGTCCCCTTTGCAGAACATGGCAAGGAAAGAAATTAATACATAAGCTAAGTTCGTGTCATGAGGTACCTCATGTTACTTTAATGAGGGCTAGAGGAGATCTTGAACTGTTATGAGCAGTACAGACCCAGTAGTGTCTGTGTCGTGTGCTGGAGTTAGAGCAGAATGCATGGTCACACATGAAATGTTGAGTATCTGGATTTACCCTGCAAAGGAGTAATCAGAATATCAGGAGAAAAAAAAGATCAGCCCCACAGAAAAGTCACTAATGTCATGAAGTCTTTTGGCACATCTCTCCATCCAGGTTTGTGCAGCATTCCTAAGTCTGATTCCAGCCTTATCCACTTGGTCTTGGGCAGGGAAACGCACAGCCCAAACCCAGCACCTCCCCACATGAAATACTGAGTTCAGCTCGGGAAGCCAATCTCTTGGCTGTCTCTGCTCCCAGCACTGCAGAGGCTGAGGGTCCCAGGCACGCAGAGCTGCAGCCCCGTCCAGCCTCGAAGCAGCACCTGGGATGTTGGGCAGGAGCTCCCTGAAGGACGGTGTCACACCGAAGCTGGCTCCATTGGGCTGCATGTTTGTAGCAATCACCAAGTTCTCTGGGCTACTTATTTCAGGAACAAGCAGTGAAATATCTGTTTTGGTGGGGGTTTGGTGTGAAAATAAAATGGGAAGTAATATTTACATTTCGAACTCGTATTTTTCCAATAAAACTTGCAGAAAGCTGCTGATAAAAACCGATATGGTGAGGCTTCTTTACAGAAAAACTTTATTTCTGCCCGCAAAGAAGATTCACTCCTACTTATAAACCCCTTTATCATGAAATTATTTCTAGGATTTCTTTGATCAATTCATTGTGATTTGAGAAAAATGAAACTATCTTTCTTTAATACAGGGGTTTATTGCCACTATCACTTCCTAAGAATTTGATTTTGGGTGTGTGATCAATCCTGGAGAAAATGTAGAAGGTAATTCAATGGATAATGCAGAAAAAAAATGTTTTTGGTGTTTACTAAAATTGAGTAAGAGCTTTTTAAATAACAGTCTTCTGCAAAGCCTTAAACATAAAACTATTCAACATAAAGTTTTTGGGGCAGCAATGCTCTTGGTGTGTTTTCCTGTGGTGATTTTTTGATCCATAATATTTTTTTGGCTATAAAATGTTGATAACCTATCTGTCATGTCCTTAGAAATAATTACCTGGTTTTTTGAAGAGAAGTTTGTGCTTTCCTCAGAATAGTAGCTGTCACTGTACTGAATTCAGATGTTCTGCTCTGTAAGGGAAATCTTGTATATCATCATGCGCAAACATCAACAGTATTTAAAAGCTTGTATGTCTTTGGCCGTAAATTTTTCTACATTGCCCAAGTTGCTCATTTATTCTACAGTTTAAAATACAAGTCAGACACAGGTATATTAAATATCCATCGGAATATCTCTGAAGTTTTCTACTCATCTCCTCACTTTCCTTTGAAGGATTATCCTGGAAGGAACTTTCTGAGAAGTTATTCACACCCCCTTGTGGTGTGTAATTAATTTTCTTATTTGCCTCTACCTTGAAGTGAAACAGTTAAAGCAGGAAGAGGTTTGCTGCCATTTTCATTGTTGTTCCTTTTTGTGTAACAACAGGGGTTTGGAGATTGGTTATTTTGCTTTATGGAAGTGTTTAATGATCCTTTTTAAAATAAGATATGTGCCATTTTTTTTTCTATGTTCAAAACAAACTCAATATAATTATAACATTAAAAAGTATAACATTAGCATTTTCCTTTTTCTGAAAATTATATCAAATTGGGATTTAAAAGCAATCCATTGATTTAAAAGCCAAATTTGATCTCACTATGATTTTTCTAATAAAAAGCTAAATGTTTAGAATCATTAAAAAGGCTATGGTTGAGAGCCAAGCAGTCAAAGAAGCAATCAAGAATTCTTTCACAAAAGACATTTCTAAAACTTTTCTAACCTGTTTTCATCATAGTTGTATTCCCCAATGCCTCTTTTCTCCAAATTCAGTGTTTGATCAGTCAGGGGTTTTAATTTTGAATTTTGAGAAATGTTTTTCTTTCCAAGCTGAACACCACTACTATGACCATTCCTGACACAACAGAACACAATATAAACTTTTGCCCCAGAAAAAGGCAAAAGTATTACTAAAACTGCTTCATCCTAAGAACTCTTGTGTTAACATTAGTGACCACATGAAAGACTAAACAATCATATCAAGTTTGAAACTCAGCTCTTCAGAGAAAGTTGTTCAAAGTGTTTTGATTTTTCAACAAAATCATTACAGGATGTTTAGGCATAAAAATATTGTGGTGAATAAAATATTGTGGTGCAGTAATTTTAGGATGTATATTTGATTTCTTTCCTCTCATACTTTTCTAACAACAGTGATTTCAGGTTGAGATTTCAAAAAACGTTTTGTTAATACTGTGTTTTGGTACCAGAAAGTAAAAGCATTTAACTTCAGTTCATGCAACAGTTTTGGACTAGGATGTTATCAACACAGAATGATGTGAGTGAAAATTTAAACCATTGCTCTTCAACCTGCTAAGTGCCATATTTTTTGTGAAAATCTCTTTCAAGCAAAAAGAGATTTGTGTGATTTCTACCAGTACTTTAAATAAGACAAGGATATTTTTTTTCTCCCTGACATTTTTGAATTTTACTGGCAAAAGCTCCGGACTTGTAGTTAACTGAGGATGTATAAGATGTGGTATTCTTTCTGAGAACTTCTGAGAGGCAAAGGAGCTCTAAGCAAGCGTGGGATAAACCTGACCTGTAAACAGATGCTGAATTAAAATGACATGCATGAGAAAAGCTTCACCTTTGAAAACTTACCCACAGAATTTAGCAGAACACATAGAAACTGAAATTTTTGTATAATCTTGCAAGTGTCCTGGACATAAGGGCATTATGTAGGAAGGGGGGGATGGGAGTTGACTCTGCTTATTTTTAGCTCTGTGTTAGCGTGCTTTAATTCTTTGAAAATAAAAAAAAGAAATTTGGGCTCAAATAAGTTATAATTAGGAAAAAGATTTTCACAGTAAGAAAACATGGTGGAGGAAATCACTGTGGCTGCAGAGACTTAGACTGGAATGAACTATAAAAGAATACAGTGCTGTAAAGGTACAAAATAAATTAGAGGGGAAAGAATGAGATTTCTTCTGCCATTGAAGTTTTCATAAAAATAAATGTATGGTGGATAAAAAGCATGTAAGCAAGTAAACTCCATGTTTGTCACATTGTCATGGAAGATGAGACAGAGACTGGAAAGTGATGTCTCTCTTTGCTAAGGAAACTGAGTGCTTCTGATGTGCATCCTGAATTCAGAGAATTTTTTTCTGCTGAGTTAGAACAGAAAACCACATGACATTCTATTAGGTAATTTCTGGCTGTCTACATCAGTAGAATGTTGCTATTCATATTTCTTGCCCATTTTTAAAACTCCCCTGAAAGCCATTTACCAATTTTGTGTCGTCCAACAAATTTTTTAAGTTCAATGCAGTCCTACACAACTCCTCTGCAAATCTTTAATGTCATAGCACACACATCCAGATGTCTTTCCCTGACTTTAACATAGAAATTTCAGTTTCTAAAATACAGGAAATTTAGTCATGACTCTATGTATCTGCTCACTTAAAGTCTCCCCAGGAGGGATATTTTTGTAGAATATGCTAGGAAAAAAAAAAAAAAAAAAAGAAAAAAACTGTCAGAAATTACATCAATGTATTTGGCAACTAATTGAAGTGTGCATGTAAAAATAGTGCATGCTGCAAACTTTGTAGTTCTTGGAGAGCTGTTTTTTAATTTTCATCAGAAAATGTTAGGATTTTGATTTCCTTGGAGTGCAGATATCTTATGGAGACAACATTTTGAAGCACTGATTAGTTGACAGCAGAAAGAGTTTGGTTTATCCTTTTGTCATAAAAGTACTTTCTGTGATGGTGGGGGAAGGAAATATGTTGTATTAGAGTCCTAACAGCTAAAGATGGCAACTAAGAAAGTTAGTAAAAAATATCTCGAGATATGCTGTCCAAGGAGAACTAACTTAGCGAGACATTTAACAATTTTGGGCTTTTATGACAATTATCAGTGGCCCAATGATCATGGGCCCATCTTTCTAGCCTGTCAAGATCCCTCTGGATGACATCTCTTCCCTCTAGAGTATCACTCACACTACTCAGCTTGGTGACATCTGCAGCCTTGCCGAGTGTGCACTCGATCCCACTGCCCATTTTCCTGACCAAGGTGTTAAATAATACCGATTCCAATGTGGATCCCCGGGGTACATCACTCTTTGCCATTCTCCACCTGGACATCAAGCCATTGACTGAAAGCTTTGAGTATGACCGTCCAGCCAATTTCTTATACATTGGGAGGTACAGCCACCAAACCCTTGTTTCCACAGATTGGAGACAAGGATGTGGTGTGGCACAGTAGGAAATGTTTTGCACAAGTCCAGGTAGATGATGCTAGCAGGTCTTCCCTATCCTCCAGTACTGTAACCCAGTCATAGAAAGGCACCAAATTTGACAGGCACAATTTGTCCTCAGTGAAGCCATGAGGGCTGTCACAGATTCCCTCTCTGTTTTCTATGTGTCTTAGCATAGTTTCCAGGAGGATCTGCCTCAAGTTTTCGCAGGGCTCCAAGGTGAGACAGACTGGTCTGTGGATCTCTTTTTTGTCTTTTTAGTTTTTATAAGACTATAGCAAGTCTCACCAAAGCAGTCTGTGAGCGTAAAAACCTTTTCCACTCTGGATACAATTCTTCATTTCAGAGAAAGAAAAGCAAAACCAAGAAAGCTTTAGTTAAATTTATCATTGTGAAATTACATCCAAACACAAATTTCAATTCTGAATAAAAAAATCAAAGCAATGCAAGAAGTAAATGTTTTTCTGAAGTACCTTAAAATGTGTAATGATAACATAGAAACATAGAAATTTTTATTTTAAAAAAGACCTTTAAGATAATTGAGTCCAACCACTAACATAACACTGCCAAGTTCACCACCAAACCATGTCCTCAAGTGCCACATCTGCACATCTTTCACATACCTCCAGGGGTGGTGGCTCCACCACTTCCCAAGCCATCATGTTCAAATGCTCAATCACCCTTTCAAAGAGGAATTTTTACTTAATTATTAACTTTAACCTCCCCTGGTGTGACTTGAGGCCTCCCTCTCACCTTATCACTTGTTACATGGGAGAAGGGACCAATGCCTACCTTGCTACAACCTCCTCTTAGGCAGTTGTAGAGTGATAATGTCTCCCTTGAGCTTTCTTTTCCCCAGACTAAACAACCCCAGTTCCCTCAGCTGCCCCTCGTAAGACTTGTGCTCCAGAACTTTCACCTGAATGTAACAGAAAGAGAGGAACAGATGAACTGGTAACTGATGCAGAGTAATACTATTTAAAACTAAACCCCTGTGACTGCAGCAATTTAAAAATTGGGAAACTATTATTGGTAGTCAAGGAAAATAAAAAAGAAGTGGTCAGAAATTATGAAATAAAGATTAAAAGCAGTGTAGGAAACCACATTGGCTTTGGCAGTCTAACTGCAGTGGAGAGTTGTCACTCAATATCTAATCCAATAAAACTGATGCCACTGGGAGTTTGCTGTGAAGTTCAATGAATACAAAATAAAGCTCTAACTAAATCAGTTTAAAATTATAACCTCATTTTCTCTTTCCTTTCTTTAATGGTCTTTAAATATTTTGTGTTTGGAAAGCTGAACTATGACTCCTTAGCAGAAGAACCATATTCTTGTATTTCAAGAGATCACCTTTGCAATTCATTAGTATTCAAAAAAGTTGTGTGAAACATTGTATTTAATTTATATGGATGGATGCCCAGTATATTCTAAAATCATAGAGCTTTCTACAAAGAATCATGCATTCAGCAGGTTTTTAGTTTAAGAAAACCCGTTGAAGTGAGACAAAAGGTACAAAAGATAAAAATCAAATGCTGCATAAACTAGCTGTAAAATATGCGTCAATGTAGACCCAAGAACTTGCATTGTTTAATAACATTAAGCTTTACCAGAACATACTCCACTCTAACTCATATAATTAAATGACAGCTTATTCCCATCCCATATTAACAAAACACAGAACAGTTAAGATTTAAGTGTTTATTGACGCTTTACAGTAGCAGCTGTAGCATGCAGTAAAAATTATATATGATGCTCTCTTTTAAAACATTCTATCTTGGCAGAAAGCAGCAATCCCCTCCATATTTATATTTTATCCATAATAAGAAGATAGTTATCCTTTCTGGGCATGAGAAAGCATATAATTGAGCATGCTTAGGAATCCAAACCAGTGATGTTTAGGAATTAGTTCTTAAGGTTCAGTTCATTATGAAGCCATAAAGAGCAAAGACCAACTGTTACTCCAAATATGTGGTAATACAAAACAGATGTTATAGTACCAGGGAGGACTGTACTTCAAATTTGTTTTAATTACTCTTGAGTGCACCTTCTAATGACAAATCTTGTTTTCTGCTCCTCATTCTGAGTAGAAGCCATACCACCTAGCTGTTTTTGAATGCATCATTAGGCTGAAACCTTGCTAGTTCTAAAATCTGTTAACCTGAGGCCAAATCAAAGGCCCCTGAGCCTTCAAAAATAAATGTGTGATGAACCAGCTTTTTCATCAGAGAGCCAACCACAAGATTTTCCCACATAGAGTATGGTTTATTCATCCATCCCAAGTTATATAACCTATAGAAGAAAGACATTCAAACCAAAAAATACAGAATACTTTCATGTCATGCCTTAACTGAGGTACTTCCTTGTGTGCTTTCGACAATTCCTTTTAGACCAATTTGTCCTGTCTTCCTCAGTTAGACTGACTTTGCCTTTCAATGGACTGCTTGCAACTCAGCCTTGAGCAGGTGTCAGGCTGAGGTTTATTCCATGCCCTCACAAAACAGTGTGACAATGTCATCCTTGACACTGCTTTGCCTATTTCTTGCCTTCCTCATCAGATTGAGTTTTTTTTATATTGAAGCAGGGTGGTAACATATAAGTAAACACATGTATGCAGCATTCATATCATCATATGCTCAAAGTTGTCAATCTCTACAGAAATGTTTTAGTCTTTTCCTAGATATTTGAGCTATTTAGATTAAAAATAAAAGGAAACTAGGTCAAGAACATCTATATTTAAATAACTGAAATGATATATGCAGCTAATAATGAAAAGTGACTGTTGACATCAGTGGAACTCCTATTACCGCTATAGGTAGGGATATTTCTTCCCCTGTCAAGATTAAGATTACTGTTTCATGGGAAAAAAATTTAAAGTAGCAAATTTTCCTAAAAGCTGTAAATATATTGATTGAAGCTAAATGAATTTAAATGAATTTAAACTCCATGACAAATAGAGTTCATTTGATATGAACCAGAAATGATGTGATATGATATGCCGGGTTTTTCACACTGAAGTCACTGACATCTCATAAGCATCATAATTAAATCATTAAATCGTTATTACCCCCAGGCATTGGTATTGGAATCAGTCGTGTTTAATATCTTCAACAATGACATATACAGTGGGATAGTTTGGACAGGACAGCTTTCACCCTGAGCAAATCTGCAGCAGACACCGAGCTGAGTGCTGTGGATGACATCTGAGGGATGTGATGCCATCCAGAGGGACCTGGACAAGCTCAAAAAGTGGCCCATGGGAACTCCATGAGGCTCAACAAGACCAGGCAAGATCCTGAGCCTGGGTTGGGGCAGCCCCTGGTATCAATCCAGGCTGGGGATGAACAGATTGAGAGCAGCCCTGCTGAGAAGGATTTGGGGGTGTTGGTAGATAAGAGGCTGGACATGAGCCAGCAATGTGCACTTGCAGCCCAGAAAAACAAATGGGTCCTGGGCTGCATCCAAAGCAGCATTGGCAGGGTGAGGAAGGGGATTCTGTCCCTTTGCCCCTCTGCCCCACTCTGGTGAGACCCACCCAGAGTGCTGCACCCAGCTCTGGGATCCCCAGCACGGGAAGGACGCGGATCTGTTGGAGTGAATCCAGAGTAGGACACAAAGATGATCAGAGGGATGGAGCATTTCTGCTATGGAGGCAGCCTGATAGAGCTGGAATTATTCAGCCTGGAGAAGGCTCCAGGGAAACCACATTGCAGCTTTTAGTATTTAAAGGAGTCTTAAAAGGGGGGAAACTTTTTAGCAGGGGTAGTGTTAAAGGAGAAGGAATAATGGTTTTAAACCAAAAGAGGTTAGATTTAAACAAGACACAAGGAAGAAGGGGACTTTTTGCTCTGAGGCTGGTAAAACACTAGAACAAGTTGCCCAAAGAAGTGGTAAATGCTCCAAGGTCAGGTTGGACTGGGCTCTGAGCAACCTGACCTGTTTGAGGATGTCCCTGCTCATTGCAGAGGGCTTGGACTAAGTGACCACTAAAGTTCCTTTCCAACGCAAAGTATTCTATGTTTCTATGATTCTATGATATTTAGAAGTGCTTGGATGAATAAAAAGGCTTAATAAATTAAGAAATTATTCTAAAGTATTCTAAAGTAGATATTTTATTTTTATTAATGTTACGTTGGTATTTGACAAAGTAGATTCAGAGATAAACTTTTTTTAAAAGGAAAACATAAGCATAAAAAAGAAACCCAAATCATCAATACAAATCCTCAGAGTTTCACAGTATCAAATGCAAATTTTGCTGATTGTGGAAAAATAATGTTTATATATACATAAGCAAATGTAATGTATGTATTTATGCTGATCTTCATGTTATCTTATACAACTATGGCAGTTTTAGTCTCAGAGTGGAATCCAATGTATCTCCCATAACTCATTGTAAATCAAGAGATGTTTGTTCACCTGGGAAACAGCTTTTCACAGCTCTGTGGCTGTTTTCTGAACTGCAGCTCCCACGAACCATAACAATAACATCACAAACCCAGTGTTTCTAGTTTTCCCTTCATTCACAGAAAATAAAACATTTTCTGTGGAGCAGATATAAAAGAAGTGGAACCACCCTTTGACAAGCACTAATAACTGACTAATTTCATCATAGTGTAAAGAAAGGAGATAAGGATGTCATGAAAGTTGCATTGTGTTTAGTTCCTCTGGCTTTCTCAGATATGGATTGATTTCTAGAGAAGCCATGCTGAATGCATTTGTGACAGGACTGAAATGTCAGGCAGCAGATATTTCTTCAAGGAATACACTATTGAAGCTTATAGTCTAACAGCTAATATGTCAATAGCATATTACAAGGTCACAGTTGTTTTGGGTGGGAGGACAGCAGTCAGTTTTGCAATTTCTAGGTCACAATTGTTCCCATTTATGTTAGTTTAGAACAGCATCCTAGGAGACTCCTTGACAGACTGGCTTGACAAAGTGCTCCATGGTGTGGCCTGTCAAAATCAGCACAGTCCCTGCAGGGCACAAAGGGACAAAGCTGAGGATTTCCACATGCCATCACTCAGCTGCTTCATGTCCTGTGTTAGAATTAACTTCCCTTGCGTAACCCCAGCCTCTGCAAAGTAAAGCACTTTATTCCCACTACCTCTTACCAGTGCTTCTACATTCCCACACTTGGGAACTTCCCTAAGGATGACTTAAGAAACTGTTTTGTCCTCGTAGGAGCACCAGGAGACCCAAAATATAAGAGGAAAAATGTGGAATGGAAAGACACCCTTGATGTCCCTCTCTCCTTCAACTTCTTGAAGGGAAGGTCAGAAATGTGAGGGAATTAATCTTTTTTCAACTTAAATATGTCATCTGCCACTTAGCAAGGGAAATATTTCAGTGATACTTGATATTAAATGAGGAAGTCTATGTGTAAATCCTAATCATTCAAAAATATTAATAAGAACTATTTGGAAATATGTTAATTCACTTAAATACCACATCAGGGATGTTCTGTCACTAAATATAAAGTGAAATGCTTGGATTGTACATAAAAGTGTTACTGCTTTAACCCTTTCTATCTTTAATGTCTGATTTCATATATACCCTCTAGCGAGGAGGCCTGTGTGAGGTTTCAACCTAAGGGTTGAAACCCATTAGTTCCTAGTTTCAGGTCCAGTAAGAAGGAGAAAGAGGAAGAGGATGAGGAAGAGGAGGAAGACGATGAGGAGGAGGAGGACAATGATGTCCCTAGATGGAGGACAATGATGTCCCTAGATAAGATCTGGCGTGACTAGAACCAGGCTGTATTTCCAGGAGAAAGCCACAGTCTCTAATCCCTGTGGCAGCAGCCCTCCCGTGCCCAGGCACAGGCAGTGAGTGTGCAGCTGATGAATACCAGCAGATGGAGGCTGCTTTCACCAGTCATGCCAGAGCCTGTGTCAGTGAAGAGAAATTATACTAGAATGAAGGCTTAAAATGAAAGGACATACATAATTAAAAAGTTGAGACTCCTTATCATCATGTCATTTTAACCTTGTTCCATTAGCAAAAATAAAATAAGTCACTCAAGACCAACTGTATGTGAAAGAGTCTATTTTAAACTTGTTCCAAATTGCTTCTGAGCTTATAACAAGCTGTACTGGTTTTTACTGACAGTAATTTTTTGTTACTGTGCTTTCTGTACTGATATATTGTGATAATGCTTTGTATATTTAGGTGGAGGACTACACTTACAATGAGTTCCAATTTATGGTAATGATAATATATGAAACAAGTTAATAAATACCCTATTTCCCCATTTTGGCTGTTACTCTTATATTCCAAATCATCGCAGGCATTTAAAGAGATTGCTGCCGTGCAGACACAGCAGAGGCAACTAAAAGAATTGAATAATTTCTTGGAGCAGTATGAAAGTTTTTGCTGCTTTCACACGTCTCTCAGTAGGAAAAGTCATGCAGCTTTTTAACAAATAGACAGAGTTGCTGCTCTTTGTAGCTGGGACCAGGGAGCTCATTGCAGTTCTATGAAACTGTAAATGTCAGATCTTGGTTTAGTTATGGCTGTTAGAAATATGTATAAATATTTTCAGGGTGGCAATTCTAGTGGATCTTTTTTGTAGGCTATGTTAAAAGGCCCTCAAAATTATGTCGTAACTGAGGGGGAAGATGTTGCTTTATATCATGACCTGAGCATTTTCCAACAGCTCCCATGATTAAAATAACAGCACATTAGTTTTCAGAAACAAGCTGAATACACAGAATTTTCCTCTTAATTTTGACATGATCCTCAGTACAGATAAAAATTATAATGTGCTTTGTTCTGTAAGGTGCTTGTACATTACCTATATAATTCAACAAATAGAAGAAGGACTCTAAGATTTGAGATTTAAAGTCAATAGGAGAGTTAAGCCCTCAGCCTTGGGAGAGGGGGGCAGGGTAGTTTGATTTTGGGACTCACACAAATAGGTAATCTGGAAGGACTCTATGACAAACATTTTAGTCAACTTCTTCATAAGCCACTTCGTTCTTGAGACACCTACTGTTGCTCATCTTCTCAACAGGGAATTTCACACAGCCCAGTGAAAATACCACAAAAAACCCCAAAAAACCAAACAATCAAATAAAACCAGAAGGAAAAGGGTAGACCAGCTGTTGGTTCTGTATCCTAAGATGACAGGGCATCCGAAGATCCATTGCTCTCTCAGAATAAAACAGACTGTTGGATTTCTTTCAAACCACCTTCTAATTTCATTTAAGTAAATTGTATGCTTTATATTGCTGATGCAGTCAGATATTGTTAGAGTAGTATAATATAAATTCTCAAAGCCATTGATGGCGTTTTTCTGGTTCCATCTTAAAACTGCTTTATTTAATCACCTTTTACTTCTCTAAGTGTGGAAGGTGGGTTGTATTTGTGAAAATGAAGGAAGTGAAAGTGACTGGGAAAATTCGGTGAAAGTTACCCTCTTGCATAATTTTGATGAAAGTTCTCTGAAGTTGTCTGGAGCCTGCTATAAATACATGAATCTTCCATGCTTTATTTTTAAAATCTTGCCTCTACTTTTTCCAAAATTGAAATTCTCAGAATTTGCATGAAAAAAAATCTTTTTCAGATAAGGTCTGATTCATGGAACTTCTAAAAATTGTTTAAGTAAGGCAAAATTTGCTATCACAAGCAACTTAACAAGGAAATATAATTGAGTTTTCCTGTCAGATAGAAGGATAAGTAGCTCTTCCTTATTGCTTGTAAAAGTACAAAGTTATTAGTCAGCTTACAGCTGGCTTCAGTGCTTTGGATGAAACTAAATTTTTAACAGATTTTCTTTCTTAAACAAATTAAACCATATTCTTACGTACTTCAAATCACCTCTAAGCTATTCTTCCTGGTATATTTGATCAAAAATATTGGGGCTAATAACAGCTATTAAAAAAATCTTCATATTAACAACAGCATTATTTGTCTTTGAAGAGGAAATATTTTTACTTGTCAAATACTTTGCTCAAAGAACAAAAAACTTTGAACAAGATCATATTCAGCTTCTTGGCTAGAGAGAAATACTCAAAATTGGTTAATATTGGAACTAACCATTAGCTGATAAAATGTTGTGGAGTACAGATGTAGTGTAACAATGATGCCAACATCTCATTGCACTGGCGGAGGTTTTCCACCTTACTTGAGGCAAGAAAAACAGTTTCAGGTATTTATGGTGCCATCATGTGGAGACTTCTGAGCATTGAAGAGCTTGAATTAGAATGGTTATATTACAAGGAAAGGAAAGTTGGACCCCAAAATAGTGATGGTAAGCTTGAGCTATAAACAGATGCTTGAAATTAAGAAATCTTAGCTCCTTTCTGAGTCAAACTTCTGATTTGCCTGTCCTCCTTAGGTATCTTCTCAGGACAGTCACACAATCTACCAGAATTTATGTATTTTACTTTAAAGAAAAAAATGCCCGTGAATTTTTCCACAACAGGAAAGAATATAATTTCTTCTTAGACTAATGTAGATGAAGAGAAACAATGACATAGTTAAATAAACATAAATATAAGTTATATATTTTCTTCAAAGCATTCATGCTTTTCCCTGGACAGGGTATTCCTAGATCAAAGCCTGCAGAAACATGCAGGCTAGAAGGTTTTCTAAGAGTATATTAGAAAGACTAGGTCAAAGTTGCGAGTATCCAGGCTTACATAGATGGAGGGGGACAAGTATACTCCTTTGTACATAATCCCAAAAAAATCAGAAAAATATTTATCTAATAGAAATTTTAATGTCTTGATTTTTTTCCATTTTTTCAAGGACAAAACTATTTAATCTGCCTAGGAAGATACTAAATTAGGTCACTTCCTTTTTTTTCCCTAGATTCAAGATGGACTATTATAATAGTTTCTTTTAATTCTATATAGATTGGCCTGCACAGATGCTGTGATTCATCGTGTGAGCCTATTTATGCTCTTTTATTTTGCTGCGTAGGACAAGTTGTTCTTTATCAGTTCTTTTATGAGCATCCCATTGAATACCTCTATGCATGCAGAATGGCACATTGTTTCCTAGACCTTTTTTTTTTTTCTTTCTCAAGAGAAAAGAAAAAAAATGAGCCCCCAAACCTGCAATAGATATTTTCCCAGTTTTCTGCTCAAAGCATTTCATTGTCCTAGTCTTTCTTTAGAGAACATAACACTCAGTCTTCTGCTGTTTCCAATGAAGAAACCTCTTGGTTGCTACAACTGATGTCTCAACAGCTGCTTATCAGCTTTTTAGATGTTTGTATGATTTTATTTTTTTTTTTTTGAGATATCAAGTTGTCCTCCCATTTGCACTCTAGGTTTGAGAATAAGGACTTCTTTTATTTTTAGAGTGGGCCTGAAAAAAATTTATACAAGGAATATAAACGTGGTGGAGGTTCTTTCCTGTAGCACACTTACACTAATGTTAAAAAGTAACCTCTTACACAGACTAATCTGCCTAAGAGGTCAATCTGGATAATTTATAGGCATATTTTCTATTATTTCATACTATTGTGGAAAAGAAAGCCCTTTATCATCAAATATTTAATTTACCCATTTTATTTTTTAGAGTGATCAGGTATTTAGTTTATGGATATAGTTTGGAAAGTTCAATTATTGAAGTTGAGATCATATGAAAAATTTTGGCAACTAAAATAGGTTATCAGGAGATGAAGATTTATGTAAGAGGATGACAGGCAATAATTTTATCTTTCTGAATTTTTTATAAAGTTTTGATGGAGTGATAGATAGGCCTTGAGTGGACTCTACAGGTATTTCTGTATGTCTTACTGCAAATATGTTTTGCATCAATCTCCAATCTCTTTTTCTGCAGGGTGTTAATTTTGAAACTTGTAGCCAAAATGCTGATAAGAGGTAGTATAGTATGTGGTATTAGAAAATTATTGTTGCCTTGTGAAGGAAGCTTAGGGAAGGGAGGAATTATTTACAGGAAAAAATAAATGTGGTAGATAAATTGCAAAGTAAACTGGCTAAGAAAGTACAAGTGATCAGGAAGAAAAAGGAAAATATGTGCAATGAATAAACCGAACAAGACTGTGGGTTTGGGAAAGATCCTTTGCAAGTAGGTAAAAAGTTCTAGTCGGGCCACATCTTAAAATCCCAAACCTGCCAATTTTTTTCCCCTAGTACATATTATTCTTACATAAAAAGACAAATGAACATTGAGTCCAATGGGCCTCTGAGAAGTTACATAGAAAAATTATTGTAAAATTACTGCTTAGCCTTTGGTAACAAGAATTGGGAATCTGGGGAACTGTAGTACTTCATGAACTGTAGTACAGAGAGTTACTGGCCTGTGTGACTTTATGTTTTCCAGGGGTAGCATTCCGATAAAAATATGAGATTTGTAATGGTTTGTAGTCAGCTGCAGAAGGCACTATAAACATTATGTTTGATGGCAGCCTGAGACTTGAGGAGGAAAGGCAGTTTCCTTTTGACCTTAATTTATGTGCTGATAAAATTAACTTTGGACAGACAGATGTTTTGCCTTTCAAATTAGATTTGTGTACTCAGATTTGCATCAGCAACCCAGTTACAAATGCAATGATGAGACACTTCCAAACTTGTCTTAAAATATCCAGTCAAATTTCGGCCCAAGACAGTGTCTCTTTCAAGCTACAGAAGAGTTAGTATTTTTTGACCGTATCTGGAAACTGAGAAAGTTCTTGAAGAAATATAAGGAGGTGCGGGCAAGATTCCCTTTTTTTAGGAAATTAAGATTAATTTCCTAGAAGGTTGCTAATGCTAAATCACATTTATTTTATCAGTGCTTTTGATTATACTTGTGAAAAACTTCTAGTGATAACGCTCATAACCTAAATGGTTCATAAACCATCAGCTTTACTGAATTTGGATAGACAAATGGAAACAAAAAAAGGGAGACAAAGGTGTTGAATGGAGTTTAAATATTGCTGTTACACTTTGATATTTATACTGTTTTAGTACATCCACAGTAACAGTTAGCAGTGGCATGAACATGTACACAGAGGGATGGTCATAGCCACGGGGCTGAAAGTCCAAAATATGACAGTAGCACATTAATGGAAAGAAAACAAAAAAAGATATAAGGAGAGCCAAGAAAAAGTTAACAAGTCTTATTAATATGACATATGACTGTGAAGGTAAATTAATTGTCTTATATATTTCAATAAGGTTCACAGACTTTACAGCTAACATATTCCAGACTTTCAGACTTTCTCTGTTTTGGAGGGGAAGGAAAAAGAAAAAAACAAACAAACAAACCAGCCCAAGCCCAATAACTTCTTGAGTACATAAGCTAAACAAATACCTTTTTAAAGAAAGATTTATTGTTCAAATTAAAATTGTGACTGAGCAGTCTGTCAGAGGCTGCCAGAAAGGTTTATCCCAGTCATACCTAGTGAAAGTAAATACAGAATTACTGCTGAAGGTTACGGGACTGTTCTGGTCTCAGAGCACACAGAGGTCAGAGATTACAGAAATATATACTGTGATAAGCAGAATTTTTTACAGCACTGATGCTCTTGATAATGGGAAAGTAACACCAAAATCATCATAAAATCACAGTAAAAACCAAGATCTAATGTGGGCTTTTTCCTTTCCTTTGAGGCAAATCTAGAGAGAAACTGAAATACTAATAAGTGGGGGTGTTTCCACGATTATTATAATTACTCTTGTTTACTTATGGGGCACAGTGTGAGTGCATGAGTCTGTTTTCTGACACAGCAAAAATTATGTACATCTTGACTTGCAGAAATAGATTATCTTTGTGGGTAAGAAGAGAGCATTAAGGAGGCCCTTAACCAACATTATTATTCAGTTGCAAACCAGTCCTTGGTAAAATTTGCCAATCCTATTGAGTGCTGTAAGCTGATTTCTTACATTATTGGAAATTAAGGAGTGTGAAAATAAAACTGATTTTAAAAAATTTCGCATGTTATGTAACATTTCTTTC
>VWZT01002497.1:39812-50348 GCA_013397055.1 Pachycephala philippinensis | reverse complement strand
AGTACTATTTTTTTTTTTTTTTTTACCTAGGCTTCTTTTCACAGAAATATCATTTAATAGGCATTTCATCCTTGGTGTAGTAATCGTTCTCATCTGTATTCCCTAAATAATTATAAAAAAATCTCAGGTTTGACAGAGATGTAAAAGGAGTGCTCTATTCTTCATAATTCTCCACCTGTGTTCTTATCATAAAACAGCATTTAATCGTGCATTTTGAGGTTTTAGCTCTTGTTTAAATCTCAAGAGACTGTTACCAAGTTAAAAGTGTCTTCCTGTATTTGTCGTAATAAAAAAATATGTATCAAAAGCAATAACAATTTTAAGTTATTTTGTGAGACTGCTCATGGATGAAAGGAGTGTGATAATTCATAATCATAGAATCACTATGGTGGCTGCTACAGGCCAGAATCTAGAGGTGGTCAGCACTGTGTATACATGCCCATAAAGGCACTATCCCAGCCCTAAATACCTTTCAAACTCCATGGAACAAATGGAAAGAAAGGTATGAGAGAACAATTTTCAATATGAAGAATATCAATATGAAGGGCAGAATTTGCTAAGGGCTGCAATGTAAGTTTGGAGTAGTGGGACTCTACAGAGTGACACCAGTGACATCCTTCTGAAGGTAATAAGATCAAAAGTACCTCTGCTATTATTTGTACTAACCATCAAACATAAAATGTGGAATGCCCCAGACTTGAGCTTCCTGATTTAGTTTTGTATTGTCTTAGAGCAAGGGACTAATGGTGACTTTTCCTTATGTAAATGAAGTTTTGGATAATTAGTTCTACAAATATATCTTCCGATAATCTTGAAAAGATTTTTTTCACCTTTGAGCTTCTTTTTTTATGTGCCAATAATATTATATAATCAAAATTAGCAAGCTAGTATACCTAGCATGAAATAACTCCTCTACTTTGTGTTTGCCTCCTGTAGTGAATCCTATTATGAAGCTGTCATTTACTGCCTTCCTGTGGCATAAAGAAACCCTTTCTGACTCAGCAGTATCCAAAGATCCTCTGTTTTTTTCAGGCTTAGTACTGAGTGATGCCTGTCCTAGATCTCACAATAATGTGAACTGATGGGGGAAAAAAATCAACATTTGGAGGAGAAAAAGCCAAATGGTTTGGTAACAAGATGCTTCTGAACACATGCAGAGAGGCTGGTGTTGTTTAAACAATTGAGAGAGGGAAAGATCTATTAATGATTATAATGCAGATGAGAAGTACAAAGATGCAGAATAAATGTTGCTTGTGCAGATGTTTGCAGCCCATCCATGGGATTCATGCATCATGATTCTAGCAATACAGCTAGACCTTCACTGCCTGATAGTTTAGTCTTAATGTTTAAAGATGCCATTTGTGTGAAGGGGGGAAAAACATCTGGAAAGATGTTAAGAAACTGTTCTTACCTGTAAACACATGTAAAAAAGACTGTCTTATATAAGACAATTTGTGGTTTTCCCATATATGTATAGAAAATGGAACGTAGATTAAATATTTCTGGCAATGTTTTGTTTTCCTCTCTAATTTTTATGGCTGTGAAGATGCATGATAATGTTTGCCTAAAAATAAATGTTTGCTCTCATAGACAGGAATTTTTGTATTTAAAAATATCAATGAACTGGTATCAAGTTCTGTTACACAAGCTGGCCTTTAATTTGCATTGTATTTTCAAGGAGTCACTTAAAGCAAAACATTGCCAGCTGGAAGTACTTCTTAATGTAACTTACTATTCACTCTTGCAGTCATTCTTTTTATTCCAGATTGTACCTCATAATGTTATACCAACATTATAATTGAAAAATCTAATGGAAACAATTAGCATCAGAAATGCTTCATGTGTAATATGTTCTTGTATTTGTACAGATTGTGGCACAACTCTTTAAAGGAGAACAGAAATATTTTTAACCCTGTCCAAATGTGGTCTTTCGACAAGGAGCTATGGCAGTGCTTTGGAAAAAAAATCCTTTTGAGTAATCAATCCTTCCTATTCTCTTATCCTCATTTCCATCTCCTGCTTTACTGAAAACGTGAAACTTATACTTCTTTTTATTCTTCAAGAATTTATTTACTTTAGGAGGCTGACAAGTTAAGCAAGTAAGCAAAAGCTAAGGTCAGATCAACAGGTAGATCTAAAGGAACTTTAAAGCTTGACTATGTGCCTCCAGCCTAAGCTGGCGTTTCTTATTTTAAATATGCATCACAGTGAACATCAGTCACCTGATTTTATCACTGTACATTTTAGTCCTAGTCACTAGAGTCATTGAATGATAGAATGAATCATAAAATGGTTTGGCACCAAAGGGGCCTTAAAACACCATCCAGTTCCAATCCCCTGCAGTGCGCAGTGACATCTTCCACTCCACCAAATTGCTCAGGGCTCCATCCAACCTGCCTTGAACACTTTCAGGGGGTTGCATCGACTTCTCTGGGCAACATCCAGAGAATGTTGCTGCTCCTCACCACCTCCTGAGTAAAGATTTTCCTTCTAACATCTAAATCAAATCTCTTCTCTTTCAGTTTAAAGCCATTCCCACTTGTCCTATCACCACATGCCCGTGTAAAAAGTCTCTTTCCAGTTCTTTTTTAGGCCCCCATTAGGTACTGCAAGGTTGTTATGAGGTGTGCCTGGAACCTTCTCTTCTCCAGGTGGAACAACCCCAACTCCTTCAGCCTGTCTTCATAGGAGAGGTGCTCCAGTCCTCTGATCATCTCCGTGGTCTACCTCTGGACTCGCTCCAAAAGGACCATGCTCTTCCTAAGATGAGGCCCTCAGAGATGGACACAGTGCTCCAGATAGGGTCTCGCCAGAGCAGAGTAGAGGGGCAAATCCCCTCCCTCGACCTGCTGCCCAAGTATTTTTGGATGCAGCCCAGGATAAAACTGTCTTTCTTGGCTGTGATCATTCACTGTTGGCTCATGTCCAGCTTCTTGTCCACCACAACCCCCAAGTCCTTCTCCACAGGGTGCTCTCAGCGAGTCGTTCTCCCAGTCTGTACTCATGTCTGGGATTGCCCCGACTCCGGTGCAGCACTTGGCCTTGTTGAACCTCACGAAGGTGACCTGGGCCTGCTTATCAAGCTTGTCCAGGTCCCTCTGGATGGCATCCCGTCCTTCTGTTGTGTCAGTTGCACTCCTGAGCTTTGCGTCATCTACAAATCTGCTGAGGGTTCTCTTGATCTCATTCTCTGTGCTGTTGATAAAGATATTAAAGAGCATCCATTCCAAGACAGAGCCCTGAGGGAAAACGCTGGTCACTGGCCTCTAGCTGGACAAAGAAAGGTTGATCACAATTCTCTGGCTGCACCCATCCAGCCAATTCCTAATGCACCAAATAGTCCATCCTTCAAATCCGTTTCTCTCCAATTTAGAGATATTGATGTTGTGTGGGACCATGTCAAAGGCCTTGAAGAGGTTTGGGTAGATGACATCAGTCAGTGTTTCCTCATCAACTATTCCAGTCATTCCATCATAGAAGGCTACCATTTTCCATGGATAAATCATCCCTATAAGGATTCCATCACCTGCCCTCTTAGCTTGAATTAGTTCTTCCTTGGTTTTCAACTTCAGCAAAAGACCTGACCATAATCAACCGTTCTGCCTTAAGTGGAACACTATTAGTACTGAAAGTAATAATGAGGAACAATTGCTCTGGACTTACTTGATCTGGTTGTAACCTCTGTGCTTCTACTTAGAATAACAGCAAAGCACTTCAAGTCAGCATGCTATAGCAGTTACCCTGTCCAGAACAGTGAAAACAAATTTCAAGTAATCAGTGCTGAGAAGAACAGGTCCAGAAAACAAGGAACGGGCCTTCACAACTCCTTGTTAACAACCTTTTGCAGTGAACTTCATTTTCCAGCAAGAGCATCTTGCTGAAGATTACATGTTGTATTGATATTAGTATAAAATAGGTTAGAGAGAAGCTTTATGCATAATTTAAGTTACTCTCTCAGAGAAAATGCAAGTAAACTGATGGATTCAGAGAAAAATATCTCTACATGGCGGCAGAGAAATATCTACTGTAGCAACTTACCTGAAATATCTTTTCCCAGTGGTCCAATTAACTTTATAGTGTGGCAGTAAGATTCAATTTTTTTCCCCATCAGAAAAGGTTTTTATGCTCTGAATTATACAGTGACCTTGTTTATATCATAAACTCCAAAATAAGGTGACAATTCTATCATGTATTTCGTGTAAAACATTTCAAAGAAGAAACTTGAAGCTGTAAGATAAAGTAGAGGCTTTTAGATAATATGTATTGCATATTTGGTGTCTTTGAAAAAGTGACTAAGTGTGTCACTTTTCTTAAATTCACGTACTTTGAGGGAAAGTGAAGAGGCTATAAAATGCAAATGCAAAATTAATTTGTTTTGCAGTTATCTATTTTTAGAAACAGAGCAGCCTCCACAATTACTTCTCTCTAAATGAAACGAAAAAAAAAGCCTGCCATCTCTATGGAGCATTATGATTTCCAGCAGTGCCATTTGATTTTTGGCAGCAGGAATGCCTGAGAACAGCAAAATAAACCAAAAAACTTTTTTTTTTTTTTTTTTTTTTTGTAATGGCTGAGTGCTTTAGTAGTGGTGTGTGTCAAATTCCTGATCATATTTCAGAGCGGAGTTTTTTTGCTATACTCAAAATCAGTGGCACTTGAGTAGGTTGGGAGGAAGACTGGGACACTGGAAAGCTTCATGAATGACTCATCAGAGAACTGTCTGGCTTCCCTGTTGTGGAACAGCTACAGGAGATACACTTTGAGGAAATACACCTTAGAGTTCTGTTTGAGTCAAGTACATCTTTATTTGCTATGATTTAGGTTGCTTAACACTAGATTTTGTAGGTGCCTGGGAGTAATGCAAAGCTTAAGCAGACCTACAACAGGGTGCAAAATTCAAAAAGCCTTGGAAAGAATGGCATGGCAAGATTTCCAATTAAGTTATACTCAGAGAACTGTATCTCAGAGAAAGAGATGATGCAAGTACCTCTGCTGGTCGCAAATCAAATACAAATTAAATAAAGTGAATAAAATAACCTGTCTTTCAGCTTATGCTATTTTGCTTGAGAACAATTTTTCTAGGGCAAGCCATGAATGAGACCACTGTGAGAAGTCCAAAGCTGAATTTGTGGCTTGTCATGCAAACAAAAAGCTGGATCTGACAACAATCAGGTGTTTACCAATTACCTTTCAGTCCTATTGATGGGATTGCTGAGCACACCCATCAGACAAGTAATGGCTTTTAAACAACTGGAGTTCTTAGAGATTCAGAACCTAAGGTTAAGAACCTGCAATGGCTCTTGTCAGCCATCTTTCCCACCACGTTTCTCTTTAACCTGCTGCATACTCTGGTCTTGCAAATATTTAAGTTGGGTTTTGTACATTCTACTGGTAATTTTCACCCTGACACACGGTAAAATTGTCTAAACTAAATAAATTTTATTTTATGACAAAAGAACAATATAAAAGTCACAGGGGTTTTATTTGCTATAATGCTTGCATTCAAGGCAATGCATACTGGGAAAAAAATACTACATTCTGTGATAAAAATTCGTATGTTACACAGTAAGGTGCTATTGTGAAGAATTTATTATGCAATCGTGCAAAATACCCAGAGAAAAACTTGTTGAGGTTTCAACAAATAACATAGACATGTTAAGTTGTTAAAAGACACTAAGGTGATTAAAATGACAGTTTTCACAGCATACCTGCACTTAGGATTTATATTCAAGGAGCCACTGGTAACTCAACTAGATAAGATCCTGCAAGAATATATTGCTTTGATATAATTTTTTAATATTTTTGGCAAGCACCATAGGGCTTCAACATAAAGGGCAGTACAAATCCAATACCACATTTGTGTCATTTGAATGATCTTGGTATCCATAAATTGAAACTATAATCACATTAAAATGTGCTTCAGAGTAAGTTGATAAATCTAATAAGGTCTTTCTGAAGGAAAAAGCCCTTCTGCTATAGGACACAAAAAAGATTGAGTTATTTGTAGCTATTTTGCCAGCCCTGTAGATTTGTTGAAGTTGTTCACAAAGATCTATTCAATACCTCTAATTTATGTGAATGTTGTTAATGTGAAAACTTGGCTTTTATCCAGTGTTCGTTCCTTCTTTACTTGAACACAATACCATCATCTGAAACAGAAAAACTATGTAACAAGCTAAAAGATTTAAATATTTTTATGAAATACTGCATTTTTTTTGTTTCTTTAAATGTGTCAGAACTGATTTTCAAGGTACTGTAATAGCTGTTCCCTGGGAAATATATGACCTGGTGGCTAAGGTGAACTGCAATTGCTCTGGTTTCTTTTGTCTGCCTGCAGCTCCCACTGGGCTATCACAGCCTTCTATGCACACATGTAACCACCTCAGAACATCCCTCATCTGAGAGAGGAAGAGGTACTTGAGGAAGGAAATATAAAATACATGACTATTATTATTTTTGATTGAAAGCAGCCTATTATGAATTTATTTTTTTTCTTTGACTTAGGGAATTGCATGAATTTTCTGTGTTTTCCAATAAAGAAAGAAATTGTTGGGAACACCTAAGAACTTCTCAGTGTTCACACAAGTTTTTTTCTTTTTATAATCAATCTAAAGAAAGATTTTGGTGAAAATTACAATCAGACCTATGGAGGTGAGCAGGCAGTAGCGCAAAGAAAGCACAGAAGTATTTACATGGCCTAAACACTGCTGAAAGGTTCAGCACATGATCTTGCTTGACTTTTACAAGAAAAAAGAGAAACTAGGCTAATAACAATGTTTAAATGCTTATCTAAAAAGCATTTGGAATTGGAAAGTGTAGGATAAATTTCTGAAACATTTCTACATTTCTGATATTAAGGTGATGCCAGCACATTAAGGCTCTTGGGGAAAATGTTTAATAAGGCATTATTTTCAAATGTTCATCTGTAATTTGCCTGGTATGTACTTGTCTTTTGAAGAGTTGTTACATCATTTGGAGTCTAATTTTAATCACTGAAGGATGAAATGAGAGAATTTTAATCCTGCTTTAAGTGCTCATTTCAATACATCATTAACTGTAGTGTTGCTGCTGATACCTCTGTAATATATCTGACAAAAGCAGCTTGGACAAGTTGGATCAATCAATCACTTCAAACTCAATGAACTTTTTTTTTTTCCCAACCATGTTTTCTTATAGTTCTTGAGAATCCTGTGGATTTTTCATGACTTAGGTTAAAATGAATAGTAAAAAAAGAGTTTAAGTACAATAAGAGGACAAAAGAGTAATTAACCCAATGTATGTGTGTGAAACAGCACCAAGAAAGTAAAAGTGACTTGGTCTTTTTGATTTAATCATCTTGGGTTGGGTTTTTTGGATTTTTTTTTGGGGCGGGGGGCATTTGGGAGGCGTGTTGGGTTTTTTTTTTTTGTTTGATCAGTTGGGTTTTTTGCTTGTGTTTTCTTGTTTTGTTGATTTTGTTTATTTGGTTTTTTTTTAATTTATTTCTGAATCTCAGACCAGGGTTTGATTTTTTTAACTATTTCCTTTCTTTTTTTGGTCTATGCATGTGTGTGTTTGTTTTTCTGGCAAGTGATTTTCTTGTTCCATTTTGAACAAAGGGCAAAGGAGGTCTTCTTTGAAATGAGGAAGTAAATAGAAGAAAATCGGAAAACTCTGCTAGCTTTAATGTTTAACTATAGCTTTAATGTTAATTGTTACCAGATTAGAAGCATCCTTAACACTCTTAAGGTCAGTCATACATGTACTTACACTTATGCTTATATAGACACAATGAATATATATGCCAGAGAAAAATGATACAAAATACTAACATCCACCTGCAAATTTAATGTGTTTGAAACCATAACATGAATTGGTTTTCTTACACAATTCCTTTTTTTCCCCTAATGAGGTCTGTAAGACATGTGATAGGTAAATCTGAAGTCTGCTGCACTGAATTTTTCTGAATATGTAATTACATAAAGCTTAGAGGGGAAAAAAAGAACTCTATTATGAAAGTATGGACGACTCATGCTGATATAAAGGGTTTTATTGCTGCAACAACAAATGGTTCTCAGGTAGGGATTAATTCCTCGGTATGCTTCCTGACTAAATAATTACAGATGTCTAAGGCATTGAAAGATTTTGAGAGCCTCTATGCTGCAAGATGCTGGCTCATTTCTACCTACTCTGACAAAAGCTTCATAAAATGGGGCTTCTCACTGGCACTTGGGAAGGCTCACTAATCACACTGTGGGTTTCTGTAAGCCAAGGATACCAGAGAGGAAGATTAGCTTCTGCCTAGCACATTAAAACTGCAAATACCATTCACAAACCTGTCCCTGTCTTCGTGTGCTTTGTTATATAAAATCTGCCTCACAGCTTCTTACCTGCTTGAAATTGTTGAAGGGAAGGTGAAAAAACAGAAAATAAATAGAAGTTGAAAAGAGTCTTTTTGGTCTCAGTTTTGCTGATTTGTGACATCTGCAAAACCCTCAGCATGTGGGAGGTCTTATTAATTTTACTCGCTCAAATTCTTTAATAGTGTGTACGTATTTTAGAATCAAAGTTGTAATATCCAGAGAAGACCTGCCATGACTACAGCAGTTAGGATAAAGTGGCACTTGCTGATAGCTGTGAGAATGTGGTCTGTGCAGCTGTGACAGTCCTTGGTCCCAGCTCAGGGGGAGAGAATGGCTGTCAGAGTGGCACCTGGATGGTCAGGCAGGGAAGTAGTGGGACTAGAGTGGGGTTTTTTCCCTACATGAATATGGTCATGGCAAAGTGCCTCATTTAATATCTAAAATGTCTTTTTAGTATGTGTGGGAAAGAAGCACGATCAGAATTATTTCAAGAAAAAGATGTTTTACTGATTTGTTTTACTGGATTTATAAGTCAATACTTGGGGGTTTTAAACATTAATTGATATTATCCCTATGGATACTCTCTTACTGCCCTGTGAGAATCCTGACATATATATCTGCAGCACTTGATCTCATGTGTGAGAGAAGTGGCACTTTTAATGAATTCCCATAATTCATATGCAACATACACAGCTTTGTCTTGCATAACTGCATGTTTTCTGTTTGTTTGTTTTTTTTGTTTTTTTTTTTTTAAAGAACACTTAATATTCTGGTAAGAGATTTTGAATAATTTAGTAAGAGAGGTAGTGCTTTTTTCAAGATAAATCAGGAAGGGAAAAGCATACTTTTGACAACTTGTCATCTGAAATTATGAAAATTGAACTAATTATTCCTGTGTAAAAGTGGAACTGAATGCAGATAAAAGCTTATCTTATAAAAGCTTGTTTACCTGCACTGTTAATTTTTTTGTTTAATAGCTAAATAAGTACCCGAAGCTATAAGTGGTCATTTATCTTCAAGTAAAAAGATGTTGACACTGAAGAGTTAGGAATGCTCACTTAAGGGACTTCTGAACACTCAGAAAACAAAAGGAATTGTCTGCTAAGTGTAGATAATAAGGAAAAGTTAAGAGGTTTTGAGTTTTTTCACCATCTCCCTTAAAACACCCTACCTGTGAAGTTCAACCTCTCTGTCAAAGGAGAGAAAATATGGTTTGGTATTATCACTCTTTTGTGATGCTTAATCTGTCATACCATTAATATATTGCACTTTTAAATATTTAATTATTAATATTGTTAATTAATATTGCAGTAGTCACATACATTGGAGCACTGTTGCTTTGTAAATGCTACTACAAATTTTGCTTTCTTGGCCAACAGTACCTCTGATTGCCACTGAACTGCATGCCTACAGGTGACCAACAGGAAGAATTAATTTTATACCAAAACCAAAATATATATGGATATGGATATTTCTGCTGTACAAAATAGTAAACATCAATGCTCATAAAGATTTTATTTATTTCCAGTTATGCCTTTGATTGCAAACTAATAAACTAATTGTAAGCTAATGATGCTGCAGTGGCTTCTCTTTAAAAATATACATAGAAACTTTACTCTTTGAGAAGAAAGTAGCAATACTCCTTTTCATCAATACAAGCACTGCATCACGTTTATAAAAAGCATGAAAAAAGTGCTGAAGAGGTCTAGCTATCAAAGTGAAGATCCAGCTGAAAATTGTAATGGCCTTTAAAAGACTTGATCATGGTGCTGAAATTCCGTTTCTGATTTTCACGATGGGTAACAGGAAACTGCCTATAACTCTTCACTCACTTTAATCAGAATTTAGATTCTGAATCTGTGTGACCAAATGACCCCTGGAAAATGGTTAGTGAGAGACAGTGAGGTAGTTTCTATGTCTGTCAAACTGTGATTTTTTTTTGGTTTCACCATCCTATGGNTATTACTACTAATACTACCATTAACCTCTACTACTACCATTACTATTAACCAAAATTAGCAGGTAATGTCATCAGTCTCTATTTATATTACACTGATCTACAGGTGGGTGAAAGATAAACTCTTCCTGCAAGGAAAAGGGGCAAAGTATTTGGATTATCTTGCAGAAACTTACAAAGTTAATAGAAGTCACACATATGTTGTGTTGCAGTTTTTATGCCACTTAGAGTATGTTT
>VWZT01002497.1:12814-39768 GCA_013397055.1 Pachycephala philippinensis | reverse complement strand
TTTGAAGTTCAACTGTTTTCTTAATTTTTTCCAAAACCAAAAGGCAAAATCCATTATCTTTGTCATCTTATGACTGTTTCATCTGAAAGTTTTCGTGAACTGAAAAACCATAAAATTATTTAAAGTAGCATCTCCTGCCTTTGTTTGAGACGCATCTGTTCAGGTATCTCTTGTTTGTAGTGATAGCTTGGCTGTTGTCCAGCAGTTTAATTAGCACTTGCCTGCCTAATCTCTTATAGCAGATATTATTACTGAATTCAGGGACTCTGAAAATCCCATGTCTGACAAACCAGGCTTAATAAAGAAAATTCGCTATGTTTTTACATTTTATTTGTCTTGGCAAGAACACCTACTAGAACATATACATTTTTCACTGGCTAGAAAACACGCAGTTCAGAGTTGCAATCCCCGAGTTGTTCGCCCTTCAGAAAAACAGAATTGAGCAGGAATTAAAATTGAATGAAAACTGGAGCGGGAGTTGCAGAGAAAGACAAAGTGTACAACACGGCATCATTTTCTGGACAGATGTTAATTTGTTTCTCACTGGGTGAAACCGATCTGCTGTGATGTATCTGTGTGTGTATTTTGAAATGTTTTTGAGCTGAATATCTGTGAAGCACTGGGGGTTGATTTCAGCCCCTGGGTTTGTTCAGTTGTCTGATTTCTTCACATAGGCTAGCTAGCTCAGCTCCTGCTTTGCAGCTGCTGAGAGCTGATTTTTGGTAACTTATACTCACGGGAGGTGGGAAGGGGAGAGTAATTTTGTGTTTTGCTGAAAGGAGGGGAAATATCCTTAACCTGTGGTCTTCAGAAGCAATGTCACCTTGGTTTTGTCTCTTCCTCTCTAACCTTGCTCTTGGCAGGGGTGTGGGGAAATGGATGAGGAAGCATATTGTTAGTAACTACATATGGACTACAAAACTGAAAAGCCGAGAGATGGAGATCTTTTCTTTCACTGGCAAAGTGGGGATTACTGTGTCCTTCTAGCAAAAAGGAAAAGTCCTTTAGAAAACACAGGTGTGTGCTCTGCTGTACAAGTGCTGACCCTCTGTCTTAGGAATGTAGGGGTTCTCATCTGTGGCTACACAGCAAAACAATCCTTCATGTTTCCCCACCCTTGTTACAGGACCCATCACAGTTCGTGATCTCATATCATTGGATAAACTGGTAACAATCTTGGTTTCAGTTCATCTCTTGTGCCGTAACTTGTCTTTGTTCTTTAGCTACTACTGAGGCAGGTGACCTGTCCCATCAGCAGAGGACAGGAGGGGCAGGTGCCGCTGTTGCAACCCCATGGTGAAGTCTCTCCTCCCAGGAGTCAGAGCTCGAGGTCTCCATCTGCAAACGTGGGCAATTTAGTCATCACCTAATTTTAACTGTTTAATTTTCACATTCCCGTTTTCTGCCTTGCAGATATTTCTCTTTGAGTAGTCAGGAAACCAAGTTTCTGTTGGTCACTCAAATTAGATACCTAAAGTAGACAGTCTGAGTAGTCAGTACCCAAAATGTCAATTTTCCATATTTTTTTACAATGTATGAACTAAACAATTCTGAATAATCATCTTGTGGTAAAATGATGAAAATATAGTGCTTATATTTTTTTTTTCTCTTACAAGAACATCTCTCCATCTCTCCAATCTTTGATATTGTTATATTGAGATTCACCATTTCCCTGTGTGTACTTTAGCAATAGGTGTAAAATGTCAATAATAAATCATAATGATAAGATGGATAATGAAACTTTTATGTAATGGTTCTCTTGGAGTGATCTCAAATCTGCCAGGCAGCATATACTTGTTTTAATCAAACTGGGGAAAGTCTAAAGGAAATAACTGACTTCAGTCTGATGTGATCATATGGAGGACTGATAATGATATTGACAAAGTTTTCTTTAAGCATTTATCAAAATTAATAAATTTGCATTTTTCTTCTGACAATGCTAGACCCATCTGGGGGCAACAGTAGCATCAGTAGCTGAAGCAATTATTTTTAGTGCTGCTCTTTTGCAATTCTGCCTTTGAAGTAAACTGGTTCCAAGATTTTTAATGTATCTTCAAAAAATAAAATATTTTTTTGTTAGTGTAACTTGATGCTACAAATAGGTTTCTTAGTACTTCTGGTAATATTCCACATGTTCAAAGGGGAGTGTTCATTGTGCTGCAGTGATCAAGATACACACTGATGAGTCAAATTGTTTTTTCTCTCCATTTCATATAAGCATAAGAGATGACCATAAGGTGTCTGTAGGGCTTTCCCAAATTGCTAGTTACAAATAAGAGATAATAAATTAAGTACACTTGCACAAAGAAGTGCAAATATAAACTGACCACAGATAAATGTAAGGTATAAATTAAGTATGGACTGTGAAATACAAGATAGTTTCTAAACACTCAAATATGGAGACTATAAAGCAATTTCCATCAGGAGTTTCAGAAAAAAATAATAAAGTGATCCTAACATAAGAATTGATGTAAGAATCTCTATTTCCTCCTTTAGTGGAGCTGAGAGACAACAAGAAATATTGACTCACAAGATCTGGCCCTGTTCTGACATTAAAATCTTTGGATTACTTTATAACGGAAGAGAAAAAGTATGCATTTTTAAATTATTTCAAAGTCTGTACCTAGTAGGTGCACTGTTCAATAGTGTTTAGAAGTAGTTCTTTTGTGATAAAACTTGATGAATTTCATTTTTGTTTGTACATAATTTATTTTACTTAATATTCGAGTATATATCACATATTTTCATGTGAAAGGTTATTTTCATTAACCTCCAGTATCTCTACATATTCATTTTAGTGAAATGGATCTTAAGATTTTTCTAATAAAAGATAGAATAATGCATTTATATGCAGATTAAATTAAAAGCTAAGCAGCTGTTGGCAACTCAAGAAATAGATTGAAATAACTTATGAAATCTTCAGGTCCTTGTTTACTTTTGGATGATTTTTCATTACCTTATGTTTACTATGTAACTTTTTTGATTCTAACATTTTAGAATTTAATTTCAATGTCTTTTATCTGCAGTGGTTAAGTCTTTAACTATTACATTATGTAGCCACCTTTTCAATAGGGTTTGATTCACAAAGGAGTTAATAATTCTGCATCATTGAATGCCATGATGGGACCTGATATTCAAACGTGTCTTTAAAACACGTTTTCCATGATAGATCTGCAGGATATTTCACACTGGAAAAAAAAAAAAATATCTGTCACATAACACTGTGAGTTAGTTCTGAAAACTTTTTTTTCTATTTCCTTGTCAAGAGGTTTATTTGTATCTTAATAGGAACAATTTTATATTATACTGAAAGTTTTCCATAACAGACTATTTATTAACTCCATAGTGCTATGTTGGATATATATAGCAAAATAAATAAAAAACCAAAAATAAACCCAAAAAAAACCCCCAAACCCAAAAAACCCACAAACAAACAAACAAAAACAGGTAAGAGAATACCTTAAGTAGAAAGCAGCAAACTCAAAGATGAAGTGAAAAACTTATAAATTAATTCAATTTCTAGTCAGGCTGAAAATTCCCGATATGCCTGGAAATCAAAGAACAGCAAAACAATATTATATTTCTAAAACCTTTTTGCCAATGTGAAACCCTCGCTCTCTCATGAGTGTTTGGGGGAATTACTAATTTGATCCTTTCTGACAGTTTTACTATACTTGGCTGCAGTGGAGTGAGTTCTGCTCTTTTTTAGAGAGATACATTTTTTAATACCTCTGTCAGTTAGCTGGGCTGTAGTTCATCTGTTGTGCTGGCCCCCTCCAGCAACAGCAGAACAGGAAAAGATTTAAGATAACTGAGAAGAGATATATACCTGACATCTCTGTAATGGACTAGGCACAAAATATGAATGTCCTCTTTCCCACTCATCAGAAACCACACTCCAATACAGACAGGAAAGTGATGTGAGGGAAGGAAAAAGACATTTCTTCAGAGATCAACTGGTCTCTTGTTCATTAAGAACTTTCTTCCGTGGGACTCACATTGGAGAAGTTTGAGGAGGACTCTCTCCTGTGGGAGGAACCCCACGCTGGAGCAGGGGAAGGACTCCTCTCCCTGAGGAGTAAGCAGCAGGAGATGTGATCAACATGTGATGAACTGACCGTAACACCCATTGCCCATCTCCCTGCACCACTGGGGAGGCAGAGGTGGATAATCCTCGAGAAGGATGAAGGGATGGGAGGAAGGCATTTTTAAGATTTTTTTTGCATCTCATTGTCCTACTCTGGTTTTGATTGGCAATAAATGAAGTTAATTTTCCCAAGCTGAGTCTGTTTTGCCTGTGACAGTATTTGGTGAGTGGTCTCTCACTGTCCTTATCTCAGCTCACAAACCTTTTGTTATATTTTTTTTGCCCTGCCCAGCTGAGGAGGGGGTGATAGAGTGCTTTGGTGGACACCTTGCATCTGGCTGGGGTCAACCCACCACAGCAGTCCATATGCAGGGAGTTGAGTGACTCCTGGCTGAGCATCAGATCAGGGGACTTCTTTACAGAAGGGGAGCTTTTCAATGGAAAGGAAACAGGAGTTTTTACTAGATAAGGCAAATCCAGAGGTTGGTAATACAATTTTGAGAAGGAGTGTTCATTTTAAAATCTGGATTTGTTATAAATAGAAATGTTTGACCATTTTGTCATAAACAAAAGAGGAAAAAAAAAAACCCAAGCCTATTAAATGTTTTATTTCAAGTACTGATATTTTACATTAAGTTCAAAGTTGTTGTGCAGTAAGATGAATATAAATTATAATTATTTGGCAGGGGAAAGTGAATATATTTTGAGTTTAATGTTGTGCCCTTGTTTTCTTTTCCATCTTCCATTCCAAAAAGAACTTTTATTAAGATATTAAGATTGACCCAATTTTTAAGGCACCCTGATTTCAGTGAATTGAACAGATAATTTTGCTGGATTCTGTAGTTATCTCTTCTTCAAAAAACTGGATAAAAGGTAGTGATAGAGATAGGGTGAGATGCTGAATAGTAGAAAAGACAAAAGAAGGTTTAGGTTTTTAATTCAACTTTTATGAGAGGGTTATAACGCATAAATAGAATAAAATGTGTTTTGAAACGTGACCTGTCTAAAATGTGGTTACATACAAAGCTATACAATGTACGTTTGAACTGTGTGATTATCATGATTTTGAGAAGGAATATAGCAGACGTTTAGAAAAGTAAAGAAAAATCTGGAAGGGATCGTTTTAATGTGTTGGGTTTTTTTCTCTCAGAGATAATATTTTTGAGAAAAAGAAAATCAGTTCTGCTATGAAGACACTGTGTTAACTCTGGAAATAAGATTCAATCAATGAAATGTGAAATGGAAGATTTATAATCACTTTCAGCAAAAAGTCTCATTGTGTCCTTAACTATGGAGTTACTAATAATATTTTTATAATAATGAAAATGTCATATAATCTAGAGTTCATATATAATCATCTAAAGTGTCCCAAGTTAAATAGGAGACCTGGATTTTAGTTTAGATCACTCAATTCCCACAACTAAAAATAGCCTTTCTTTCTTTCTTTCTTCTGTCATCATTTTAAAAATCTCCTCTGAGGAAACAGAAAACAAAACTCCTGAGAATGAAGTCTGTGAGAATCTTGGGATTAATACTTATGTACTTTACCCTGTTTATTTTCTTTATTAAATGTGTGGAATAGTACACCATATGCCATACAGTGAGGTTCAATCACATCAAATTTCATACATATTATACAGTGGATGTGTTTTAGTTTTGATTTTATTTCCTTACCTGCCCCTCTGGGTTTGTGGCACATTAAAAAATGGATTTGCGATTGCCCTTTTAGGAGGCATCTAATCTTACCTTCGATTTTCTTTATTCTGTTTTGCTGCTAGTAGGTCTGTGTATAATAATGTGATTTTTTTCTAAACAAAAATAATCCTCTAGAAAAATATTGGCCTCAATTTCAAAGGTTGGCTGAAAGAAAAAGAGATTTGTGTCAAAATATTACACATCAGGGTCATTTGTATTAATCAGTCTTTTCTGTAAAACTGTAATCTTTTTATTCATGTTGGTGGAAGACTTTGCTATGGTTAAGCCACAAAGGAATTAAACCTTTTCCTCAGGTATGTTTGTTGTCATTAAAGATCAAGCCTTAGGGGAATGTGGTAATTAAGCTGCTGATGACCAATGTAAGAACTAAGTTTCCTTACACCCTGCAACATAGCAGTGCAGAAAACAGTGCTGAGCCGGAGACAATTTCACTCTCAAACACAATTTTCCCTTGATATTAAGAAGACTATGTTGAGGAGAAGCTTGATAAATACTATTTCTTACTCTGTTGGCAAACCCAAGTGTAAAATGAGACTCAAGTGTCAAATGAGAGGCACGTATGGCTTTTCCTGCTGTTTGGCTAATGTGCTGAGAAATACCAGGTGAACAGCCATCCTGAGCTGCTGGACTGACACTAATTTATTGCTGTAAAACGGGACAATGAATGGCAGCACTCACGAAACCCTGGGGAAGGTGTGTGAAAGAATGAATGAGGGGTTGCTGTAACTGCTCTGACTGCTTCCAGAGGCTGAGCTGATCTTCGAAGAGGAAGTAGAAGTTATGTGTTACGTGGAGATGCCTGCACTGACAGTTGTGAGCTTTGCAGCTCTCCAGGCTGGAAGCTGTGCAGTCTCATTAGCACAGAGCTGCTCCCAAACTGAAGTACAAAACTTAACAGCTTGTGCACTACTGTGCTAATATTGGGCTGTTTCATGCCCAGTCAGTGCAGGCCAAGTAAAGTGAGGCAACCTCATCCTGCCTTATAAATATATATATGCTGTCTTTTTCTTACTCAGACTAGTAATGGAATAGGTACAGGGAAAATAAAAAAAACAAAGCAAAACAAACCCAAAAAAATCCAAACCAAGCAAAACCCCTCAAAACAACCAAACAAAAAAGAAAACATGTATATATGTATATTTGCATATGTTTTGTTTTTTTCTCCTGGCTTCGTAGAGAGTCCTGGTAGACTATTACTCTCCTGCTGTATCCGTATTTCAGGCAGTTAACCTGGTCTAAACACCAGTTGAAGACACTAGAATGCCCCAAGCATTTTATACAAAGGCATAAAAGCTGTAGGAAGTCCAAGCAAAATAAATAACTGGATTATCACAAGGGAACTTGTATTCAGGCTAAATTTCCTCCCCACTGTTTCAATTGCTTAGAAATTCAAAAGTCAGTGTTGCAATTTTAGGCTCTTCTGTATCTTCTTCTATCTGTCTACCAGAAATTGCAGTCCTCTCCAGAAAGAGAGAGACCTTAAGTTTAACACATTGTGAAACAGTCAAACACATTCATGCCGGAGCTTTGTGTTGGAACATTTTCTAAATTGATACATATTATTTACCCCAGAAAAGATGAGGAGATGATATGAACTGTTGCAGGAATTCACTTGTTTGCTATTGTATGCACATGAAAAAAATTGGATGCTGAGGAGAAACAAAACAAAACAAGACTAAACAAGGGGCAATGTAAGCACTTCTGTTAATGAGAAGCTAATGAAACTTTATTAAATATGTTGTTTTTTCATATGTCTTCTCGGCTCTTCAGGATTATCCAGTTTTGGTTCTTTCTCATATTTATTCTATTCTCCTTTTTCCACTTCATTACTCTTAATTTTATTTCTTTTCGTTTGGAAGAGAAAAAGATGGAAGCAGTTTCTTTTTTTTTTCTAATAGAAAAAGTCCCTTGTCTTTTTTCTCCTCTCCATCTGGACATAAACCCACAAATTCATGTTTGGCTGTACAGATGATGGGATCTATATCTATTTGGCTTCTTCAGTCACGTCTCCTTTCTTCTGACATAAATCTGATCCTATATTTGTATATTCCACATGTTTCCTTCATATGGTATTAGCAGAGGGCTATGACACCACTCACCCTCAAAATGCGCAGCTCCAGATTGCACTCAGAGCTCATTCTCATTGGTATTTCTTATACCGTGCAGCAAAATTAATCATTAATAATTAAATTGTATATTGAAGTGCGCCTATATGTGCAGAGGAGGACAGTGAAGATACATAGAAGGTGAATTAGTTCTTAAATTGAAAAATCCCTGAAGAAGTTTTAAATAATCACAGATCAAAATCTGTTTCAGCTCTGTGACCTTATCTTGAAAAATATACTAGCGTTCTCTTTACCTCAGTGCATTTGAGGTAGCAAAAAGACTGTACAGAGATCAAACAGAGCAAAGCATCACTCAATAAAAGTTAGTCTCAGAGGAATATTTGCGTTATAAGGTGCTCTTACAACCATTTCTAATTTCATTGAATTCCTTTACACAAACGTTCATTCCTTCAGAGCCTGGAAAGGCTCGCTGTGAGTTTGCAGGGCAGGTTCCTTAAGAAAGCGGTGTGTGCAGAGCGGGATTGTGAGCACGAGTGGGGTGTGCAGGCAGGGCACCCCTGTGAGTGTGCAAAGAGGCACGGCCCCACTGAGTATGAGTGGGCACAGCTCCCTGTTGTGAGCAGCAATGCACTGCTGCAGTGTGGTGTGAAGGGCACAGCGGTAGCAGAGCAGTGTGAAAGGTCCCATTGTGATTGTCTGGTGCAGCTCTGCAGTGTGTGAGTGTGCAGGGCACCACTGGGAGCACTGAGGGCACCACTGGGAGTGTGTTTTGGGCACTGCTGTGAGTGTTGGATGTAATGGAAGGGCTGCAATGTCCAGGCCTCTGGGTAAGGACTGAGGGAAAAACAAATGAAGTAGCTGTCATCATGGAAGGCTGCTCTTGGCCACCCAGCCAAGACAGTGGCACCAAAAATATATTGTTTAAGGAACCAAGGGATGCCTCCAAATCAACTGCCCTTGTCCTTATGGGGGAATTCAGCTTGCAGGTGTTAATTGGGAACACCACACAGTTGGTAGAATCAGGTCCAGGAGATTCCTAAAACACCTGGATGACAGATTCTTGCTACAGGACTCAGGGAGCTGACTCGGACAGGTGCCCTGTGTGATTTGTTGCTTGTTCCCAGAGAGGCTCGTGTGGGTGAGGTGGTGATTGGTGACCATCTTGGTCACAGCAACTGTGCAACTATGACGTTTCAAATCTCAGGTGTCTCGTCTGCACTCATCTTGCTCCCAAGATGGACCAGGCATAGGTGAGCACAGTTGGGAAATCAGCATGTTTTATTAATGTGTCCATGGTGAAGCTGTTATCCCAAAGTGGGTTTTTTCATGCTGTGTAAGAAGCCATTCTCCCACAGAGTGGAGGTATTTGATTTATTTTCCGTTCTGCACAGAAAGGGGTGCTGGATGGCAAATCTACAAAGCCAGCATCATGACTATCGATACTTTTCGTTATTTACATATATTAGCAAACCAAGGCACTAATGTTCATTGGCTACAAATTGTGTAGTTCTCTAATTAATTAGTATTCTATCTTCTATTGTTTAAAAGATTCCCTCATTTTTTTATGCAAATTAGTCTGCCTGCTCAGTCTTTCTCTTCCCTTGAGTCGGTGGGTTTCTCGGACTGGTGAACCAGGAGCCAGTGGTTGTGATCTCCCCCTGCCAGAAGCACCTGTCAGACCTGATTTCAGCATGGTTGCTGGGTTGGGTTTGTGAATTTCTTTCTGGCATTTTCTCCCCGTTGGGGCAACCCTTGGTGCGTCTCATCTTCTCACTGGGACAGCTCCTGGTATCTCTCATCTTCCCATTGGTACAGCTTTTGGGCACTCTCATTCCCCTTTGGGACAGCTCTTGCTAGGGCAAATTTGAGCCATCTAACCTGATCATGAGTCACAACGGACCTGTAGGAAAAAGCAGTTCCACAATCAAATAAATATTCTTGTGTCTGTTAGTTTAAGCAGAATGAAAAATTTGTTTTATAATATATCAAAAATTTGTCTTTCAATTGAGGATGACAATTTTTTCTCATTGAATATGTTTTCAGAATTGCATTCAAAAATTATTTCTATGGTATTCTTAGAATCAGGGTGCAAAAATGTATTGCAGTATAATAATGTATTTTGTTTATCTAATGAGTTTTAATTTTGAATGTATTCTAGAATATAGCATAAGGAAAGAAAAGGAAATACTCTGATGTTTTGATTTTGTCGTTGAAATTCAATGCAGCTAAGCACATCAGTGTGCTTACCTGATCCACAAAGGTACCTGAGGAAGCTTTTTATCTGAGCCTTGTGGGATTTGGATTCCTAACTCAATTAAATCCTTTCTATTTCTTTAGATTTGCTTCAACCAAAACATTCATACTAAGCTTTAAAGTAAACTTTGGTGAAAGGTGTAAAGTTTTCTTCTCAAACTCAAATAGTAGTGATTTTAATTTCCTTTGCCTAATGAGATTAAAGTACTGAACTACTGTATTACTCTGGTGACCTCTTTCTCTTTGGTAAGCTGTCTCAAGTGTGGCAAACATGTGGCATATGGGAACAGAGGAAATGTCAAAGAGGGGAGCAAAGATTTACAAAATTTAATAACTTTCATAAGCTTTAGCTTCTTGACTTAATATGGACCAAAAAAAAAAAAAAAAGGAAGGAAAATGCCAGATGCTATAATAATATGGGTTCTTCTAAAACAGAAAAAAGTGTACAAACAGATTTATAATGACTTTTTGTAATCCTGAAGTGCAGATTTACTGTAGTTAATATTTTCTCTTTAAAGTTCAGTTAATATTGTTGTTTCTTGCTGTCTTTTTGAAGTTCCTTTTGGCTTAAACTACCATGCTTGTACTTAGTAACATCTGCAGGAAAAGAGCATATATCATAAAAACATCTTAAATTAAAAAATAGTTAGTGTTTCATAAGAAAATGTGTCATTTCTTTAGGAATTTGATGATAAATTAGCCCAGTGTTATACATTAATAGGTTTTCTTGTGGTTTTGGGAAACGAGAATACTTTTTTTTTATTTTGTCCCCAGAGTCTGTTATATTCTAGCGTTGGTAGTCATTAAATAACAGTAATTTTTTTCTTTTTTTTTTTTTTTTTTTTTTTAATAAAAGAGGATCTGCAAATTGAAAATGGTTTACAATTACTCACATTTCTTATATTTGGTTAATACATATTTCCTAATCACTATGGTAGCTGGTGCTGTTTTGTGTGCTGGTAGTAAGTTTCAGAGTAATGTCAGGAATTTATTTTTCCTTTCAGTCATTCACACAGAAAATGTTAAAGGGCTCTTGGGACTAAAAAGAAATGCAAAAGAGAAGGCAAATGTGTCTTTCCCAAAAGCTGGATGCTTGTCCACACGTACAAAAAGCAGTGTACCAGTATCTATTATCAGTGTATATTTTTGAAACTAGGGTATGTAATAGCATAACAGAATAGACTGTTACAAGGACAATAATGTTTTAAAGTAAATGTGTCACCTGCTGAAGACACAGCTGTATGAAGGGTGCAGTTTGTGGGGATTTTTTCCCCATCTTTAGTCATCATTTGCCTCTGTCTGATGGCAGCACAATGCAAGTCCTGATCTGACCTGTGCTGTGGAAAATCCCTCTGGTCTCCCAGGACAATGATGCTCGTTTCCAGCCACACCAGGGTGCCCTGAGAGCCATAACCAGGCCACGGAGCAGCTGCCCTTCCAGACCTCTCTGCCCTGTGCTTCCTTCGCTCCTCCCACACTCAGCCTTTCTGTCCAGCCCTGCTCCACTGACCTACTCCAAAATGTCTATGGGAAGAGGACATTACTCCCTCTTCAAGTGCTTAAATATTTCTGGAGCGTCTCAAAACTGCTGATGATTACTAAAGCCTTGCTTAACAGATTTCTAATGGCACCATACATTTGTATTAACTTATTGATATAAATATTGACATCATATCTCTGTTCAAGAACACTGCAATTGCTAGGTCAATTCTTTTTGCATGCAAATGCACTCACAGTAAATCAAATTGAAGCATTTATATACGCTGAAGATTATTAAAAGAATTCATGCCAGCTTTGGGATGAATTACTTTATCATATTGAGTAAATAAAAATAAAAACTTCCTAGAACTGCTTTGTGCTCTCTAATGCTGTACTGCTTTCTAACTTATATTTAATTGCAGGTGCAGACACACATAGCTGTCTGACACATATATGGCTTTAAATAAATCCATATCTGCAGTTTCAGTCTAGCAGGACTACCTGCAGGCAAGAAACAGCCATCAAAACCACTAGGAGTTTTATGTAGTTAGCGTATTCTTTCACAAAAATATTGATATTTTAAATCCAAGATCCCAGTTTCCATATATTAACTTTGTCCTAGTATTTTAGGAGTGAGAGTAATGTATGCCAGAATAATAAACAGAAATATGTAATTTTTTTTAAATATGTATATTCCTGGTAACATCATGGCCTATTTATACTTTATTATATGGTTAGAACTTTAAAGCTTTGAAATCTTAAAGTAAAAAAATTATACTTTGATTGAAAGTCAGTTTGAAATAAAGTGTTTCTTTGGTTTTCAGCTCTTTCTGAAGCTCTCACTGCAATTCTTTGCATTTCTGCACAGTCCTAGTCACATAGTAATGATAATGTAGTTTAAGAAATTTCCACCAGATAAGTCACAGCAACAAGGTAATTGTACTCTCCGATGCACATGTGGTAATTTGATTAATTTTAATCCTCTTGTGTTACGAACTAATCTGCTGAATTTTCTTATATTTACTCCAAGTGGACAGTTCTCAGATATTTAGTTATCTCAGTTCAGCTGATATTCAGCAACTTTGTGATATTAAGAAGCTGAGTTCTTTGTAGGAAAAAGTTTAGAGGTATACAGTGCAGCTGTTACTCGAGTGCTACTGAAATTACAACAATGAAAAATCCTTGGTCTTCCTCATAATCTCCAAAACAAAGCTACTGGTGAACAGAATGTATTTTCAGAAGCAGTTTCAATAAAGAAAGATTATGGAAGAGATTAAATAATTTGCCATCTGCTGTGAAACATGATACACCAGTATGGCCCAGAGATTCTCTTTTCTGGGAAATCTCCTTTCTGGAGGAAAAAAAAGTACCCTTACATGCGCTTGTTCAATTTTTAGAAATTAGTCTAACCTCTCCCCATGGTAGTTCTCTTCAGGCTGAATAACTGTTTTGTTTCAGTCACTTTGTTTAGTCATTCCAGAGGGAGGTTTAAGACCAGAATGTACCAGACTTGACTTCCTCACATACTCATGTTGAGATTCTACATCTAAACATATATGTGTAATATATATAAAAGATTATATAAAAAGTTATACATTATATGGAAATTGTGTGATAGTAATGCTGGGTAGAATTTGTTTTTCAAAATAAATCACAGTATGTTTGGGAGCAGGGAGGAAAGAAACTTGCACTCCTGAGGTTCAAAAAGAACTGTGGATAATCTGGTATAGCCAGATAAGCAATACAAAGAATTTGGTGCTAATAACCCCAAAGTTGTGGGTTTGATCCCAATATGGGCCATTTACTTTAGAGCTGGACTTGATGATCCTTGTGAATCCCTTCCAGCTCAGACTATTCTGTGATTCTGTGAAAGAAACAGAGGATGTAGAACTGCCCTCAAATAAAGTTGTATAGTAAATATAACGAAGAACCAATTAATTTCAGATGGGCACAGAAATTAATGCAGTTTAATATCAGGCTTTGGAAATTAATCTAGTAAACAAACTCTTGTGTTTTGTGGCTGTTGATTAAATTATGCTGTCATCTCTATGCTGTAACTGTAAATGTACAGACAGTCCCTGAGCTGAAAATGAATAATTGAAAGAAGGTAGCAGACAGAAGCACACAGAAGATTAGGGACCTGTGTACTGGGTCTGGCCGAGATGGAGTTATGTTTATTCACAGCAGCCTTTATGGTGCTGTGTTTTGAATTTGTACTAAAAAAGTGTTGGTAACACACCAGTGTTTTGACTATTGCTGAGCAGTGCTTGCACCACATCAAGACTTCTCTTTTTCCCATTCTACTCCCAGGGGTAAGAGACAAGAGATTTAGAGGGGACTCTGCTGGGACAACTGACCCAAACTGGCCAAGAGGATATTCCACACCAAATAATATCACGATCAAAAATAAAAGTTGGGAGGTTTTGGCTGTTGAGGTAGCCACTGTTCAGAGACCAGCTGGGCATTGGTCTGCTTGTGGGAGATAATGAGGAAGTGCTTATACATCACTCGTGGGTTTTTTCTCTTCACTTATTAAACTACTTTTATCTTGACCAATGAATTTTCTTGCTTTTGCTTTTCCTATTCTTTCCCCTGTTCTGTTGCATATGTGGCTTAGTGATTGAGAAGCTGTGTGGGTGCTTGGCTGCTGGCCTGGGGTCAGTCCAGCAGAACCTGAGCAGTCAGTCCAGCCAGGATACCTTAAAGTGTGTGTTTATGAGGCTTCCTAATTTATATGACATGGTGAAACAGAGTAGGAGAATTTGCAAGAAGCACAAGGGACTGAATAAGCAACAGGGAAAAACCCCTGATTTAGAGTAGGAACTTAGGAAGTGCAGCGTTTTCTCCTGCACTGGTCTGTCTTGAGAAGTATATTTATTCTATTTCTTTTTTTTTTTTTCGTAAAATAGCTTTCTTGGTTTAACTTTTTCTACAACATAATTGTGGTAATTAAAGGATTAGTAATAATTTGTAAAAAAATTCTATTTAATTTGGCTTGGATACAGCAAAAGAGAATGACATAAAAAGCTTCCTACCAGATTGACATAAGTGTATTTTCATGCTTGTTATGCCTCTAAGTAGCCCAAAACGTAGGCATATATACTCTGTTTCATTTTAATGCAGTATTCTGAAGCCAAGAAACACAGCATTTTTAACTAATTTATGGCAAGACATAAATTTATTTTTTTGCTTTTCCTCTTCCTGTGGGCCAGTGCATTTGCCAAGATTCCTCAATGACCCTTTTAAAACTTAACTGGGGTTGGGAAAAGTGCAGTTTTTAGGAAATAACTTCTTTAATAGATGATGATATCCAAAACAATTTTTCTGTTTCCCTGAAATGTCATTCAACATCTTTTTCCATTACTGGCACCCTCTCATAACAGCCACTACACAGTTTTAGACTGAGAGCAAAATATATGTTTTTAGCCTAGAATGTAATTTTTACATGAGTTTTCAAGAGAATGAAAAATGCGTTTTCAAAACGAAAATGCTGTATCCGACAGAAGTGCAGTATAGCAATATGCAAAGCTGTATTATCAGTCAGTGCAAAAGGAAATTTAATTGTGTATAAAATACCTGATGTGGTCATTTGATAGTATTAGTACTAATATTTTTTTTTTTTTTTCATTTTTCCAATTTTATACTGGTAGTACTTTGAAAAATCAAAATCTAAGCAATCTAAGAATAGAACTGACCATGTTCTCTCTCATCTCCATAATGTGTTGTGTTTCCAAGCTCTGCTTCTTCGTTCCTGTCAGAGTTTATTTTTATATCAAATAAAAACGTACGCAAACCAAAAATAGACAATCTTTGCATGTCTTCATAATGAGAACCCACACTAGAATACCATGTGTTATGTTGCATGGAGTTAATTGGCTCAGGCACTGTAATGAGTGTGCTATAAAGTATAAAATCTTAATTTTTTTTTTTTTTTTATTGTAATGCTAGCTAGTCTAAGCGAAAAGCAAAGAGTAAAAAGCAGGGTCCAGAACAGACTGTGATTTTGATGGTAAAATATTGTTGTGAAACTTGTTTTGAAGAAAGTAATCTTGAGTCTTATGCATCACTCAATGAACTTTTGAAATGCTCTTTTATGAGCAACCAGTTAAGAAAAGCCTGTTTTCTTGACCTGTTATGCCCCCTATTCTCCACCCTACCCAAAAATCTTACCACACGTGTGCAATATCCTTTGTTTGCTTTCTCTACCCATCGTATTTACTCTCCCTACATACTGCCATCTTTTCTTGACCTGTTATGCCCCCTATTCTCCACCCTACCCAAAAATCTTACCACACGTGTGCAATATCCTTTGTTTGCTTTCTCTACCCATCGTATTTACTCTCCCTACATACTGCCATCTTATTTCTGCATCCCCTGTGCCCTCCTTGACAATTTTCCAGCTTTAGGAACTGGTGCTTTCTCCTTTACACACCCACTTTTCCGAATTTTTTGTCACTTAGGATGTCACTTCTTTGTCAGGTTTGCAAATGCCTTATTAAAAAACCCTGAAGTAGCTGGCAAATAAATAGAAGACACAGTGACATTGCATAATCCTCTTCATATAAAATTAAATTAAGAACAGAATTACAAACATGGATAAGCAGGAAAAAATAAATCTGTTAATTTTTATTTTATTAAGTGTCATTAAGTGAAATAAATTTAGGATAATTTGCTATTTCTGTTACAAATGTTTTAGAAGAACTGTTTTCAACTGTCAGACTTAATTTGTTTAGATGTCTGGAAATCAGATTTTAACCAATGTATTGAAAACTTGAAGACTTTTTCTAACCCTGAAACCTATACATTGAATTGAAGTTTTTGAATGAGACTAAGCTGTAGCAGCGGACCCAGGAGTTATTAGCTTTATATTTTTAGCATTGAATTTTGCTTTGAAAATGATACAGCCACAAAAAATTAAGGGGAAGACCTTGTTAGTAATGTTAAATATTCTGTGTTGGGTCCTATCCAGCAGGTGCAGCCTGCAAGATGCTTGTTTATTGAGCAGAATGATCTCATTATTAGGACAGTGATGCAGCGTGGTTTGTTTCATACCCTGAAATCACTCAAGGAAATAACTGAGTGAATGGTATTTATCCTGGACCCTCTATTGTGCTATTATGTGTAGCAATAACTGGCAGCATATTGAAATAGAGATCAGGGACTACAACCATTCTTTTGAAGGCAGCTCTGAAACTTCAAATCTGTTGAATTATTCAGGTATTTTCCAATTTATAAAATGCAAGATGATTGACTGCTTGATGATGCAATGATATAAATAAAAACATCGAAAAGTATTGAGCGTATTTTTTCCCCATAGTTGTTTTGAACCACCATAGTTGTAGGTGTTGATTTTGTGTTAGTAGCAGCCATAATTAAGAAAGGAAACATTAGATAATTTCTGTGGTCAATGCCCTACTTATGCACAAAGAAAAGTGTCGCTGCTCTGTTTTTGCTTTGTCTCTGTCTCACGAGTTCTTTTCTTCGGGGTTTGCATTAAAAGGCAGGAGAAGCTGAGTTGTTATTCTAATTTGATGTTTATTAATTCTTATCTATGGCATAGCTGCACAGAATGTGCCCTCTGGTTACAAGGTGGAAAAATGGCCCTGAGTTTTAACTTCCAAGGCCATTTAAAGCCCAAACTATCCAATTATCCAATGCCAACTAATTTATTTTTACTTATAATCCAGTAACTATTCATCTATAAGCCGCACTGCAGGTGTTTAGAACCAATACCGGAACACCTAGATTTTTGAAGAAAAAGGAGGAAAGAAGAAGAACAAATCTACACCCAAAATTCTCCATCGTGTTACTAAATCCCATAAACCTGATTTTCTACATCTCTACATATTTCACCCAGTGACATAACAAATTTCTTTTTAATTACACAGCAACGACTTCAGTGTTACCACATAAAAAGGGAAGCTTTTTCCAAGGTCTCAGGTCAAATGCAGTATGTTTTTGGGGGTCATTATCTGTCAGCATAGAAAGACTGAAATTCTCTGAACCCAGGGTTCCAACAGAAAAGAAAAAAAATAATCCAGTCAAAGTAGAATTGGACACAGTTACAATATAAAACTGAATATAAGTAATCTGTTTATTATAAAAAATCTGAATGAACATTAAGCCTTTGTTGTTTTCTGTCCCTATTTACAAAGCCAGTAACACACATTTAACATGTAAAGATGTAGTATTTTTAAGGTAGCAATATCAATATAAAAATCAAAAGAATTCTCTGAATATATGTTTTGGTCTTTTAAAATGTTTTTTTAGTTTTTGATACATCCAAGTTTTTCTAGACTGAAAAAATGCACGTGTACTCCACACACCACATGCAGAGTGTACAGAGAAAATGCTGGTTGTGGTGCATGCATGCTATCATCATCTGGGTGTTCACAGTAATATAATTTTTAAGGACATGAAAGTCTGTTGTTCTTTTCATTATGTGGTTTTAAGCCTCTGTTTATATTCCTCAGTTACTGGAATAGGGAACATTTTATGCAGAGATCAACAGTTATCTCCTGAAATATCAGTGATCAGAAAATATCACAGGAGGATGTCTGTGTCTTATGATGGGAATGATGAACTTATATCTGACAAAATTGAATTAGCACCTTTGCATAGATTAGCACATTGGCTGAGCAGTAGTGTGAGGATTTTCCTGGAAGATTTTTAAGGTATTAAGCCTTGCAGCTGTAATAAGGTTAATACAGTTCTAAGTGACTTGAATGTCAGTGTTGGCAGTTTAACTGGTACAATATTTCTGTAAGCAGGAAGAGAAACACTCTCATGTTCACTTCATTCAAAGACAACTTTGAGAAGAGGACATATGTTTCCTTAAGGTTATCACTGAGTGTAACTGTGATAAAGCACAGAATTACAGAATGGTTGATGTTGGAAGAGACCTCTGAAGGTCATATGGTCCAAACCCCTGCTGCTCAGGCAGGGCCACCTAGACTCTGACTCCATGTCAGCATGTCTCCAGCACCATGTCTCTCTGACTTCTAAATATCTCCAAGGATGGAGAATCTACAACCTCCCTAGGACACCTGTGTGAATTTTCAGTAACCCATACAGTAAAAAAAATTGTTTCCTGGTGTTCAGAAAGAGCCTGCCATGTTTCAATATGTGTCCATTGCCTCTAGTCCTGTTACTGGGCACCAGTGGAAAGAGCCTGGCTTTTTGCACCTTCCTTTCAGATATTTGTGTTCATTTCCAAGATCCCTCCTGAGCCTTCTCCAGGCTGAACAGTCTCAGCTCTCAGCCTGTGCTCGTTGCAGAGGTGCTCCAGTCCCTTAATCAGCTGTGTGGACCTTTGTTGGACGCTCTGCAGTCTGTACATATTTCTTGTGTTAGGAGCCTAGAGCTGGACACAGCACTCCAGGTGTGAGCTCACTAGTGCTGAATAGAAAGGACACTCACCTCCCTCAGCCTATGGGCAATACTTTGACCAATGCAGACCAGCTGGTTCATGTCCATCCCCTTGGTTCCCTGTTGAACTTCATGATGGCCCTGTCAGCCCATTTCTCCAGCCTATTGAGGACCCACAAGACAGCACATCTGATGTATCAGCCACTCCTTTTAGTTTTGTGACATCATCAGGCTTGCTGAAGGTACACTCTGCTCCATTATCCAGACGTTACTGAAGATGTTAAACAGGAGTGGACCCAGTATTGACCCTTGACAAGCACCACTAGATAAAAGATATAATATAAATCCATAACATGAGCATGGAAATATTCATAATAGTTTGAGCAGTGTTGTGTGTTTAAACCCAGCTGAAAATTAAGCACCATGCAGCCACTTGCTCAATCCCTCCCTCTTGCCCCTCCCCACCCCAGTGGAATGGGAAGGAGAATCAAAGTAAAACTTGTATGTTGAGATAAGAAAAGTTTAATAATTGAAAATAAAGTACAGTAATAATGCTAAATTGCAATAATGATAATAAAGAGTCCTTGACATAGGATAAACATGATTGTTTATCCTAAAAAACATCAGTGTGTTATCAACACCATTCTCATTCTGAATCCAAAATACAGCTGCTGAGAAGAAATTAACTCTAACCCAGCTGAAACCAGGACAAGTAGATATTCTCTCAAGATATCTGGTGGGACATTTTGATGTGATTTGTGCCAAAAATGAACAAACAGTTCAGTGGATAGCTGGATCAGATGATCCTTAGCAGGCTTTTATAGAATCATAGAATAGTCTGAGGTAGAAGGAACCCACCAAATCATCGAGTCCACCTCCTCGCCCTGCCCGGGACACCCCAAGAGTCACACCATGTGCCTGAAAGCACTGTCCAAACACTTCTTGAACTCTGTCAGGCTTGGTGCTGTGGCCACTGCCCTGGGGAGCCTGTGCCAGTGCCCACCCACTGGCTGAAAAAGAGTTTCCTGATATCCAACCTAAACCTTCATTGACACAGCTTCATGCCATTTCCTCAAGTCCTGTCACTGGTCACAAGTGTGAAGAAATCAGGACCTGCCATTCTGCTTCCCCTCATGAGGATGTTGAAGACCCCAATGAGGTCTCCTGTTGGTACCCTCTTCCCAGGCTAAGCAAGAAAAGTGACCTCACACAGCTTCTCCTCCAGTCCCGTCACTATCCCCATGGCCTCTCTAACAGTTTAATTGCTTTTTTATATTGTGCTGCCCAAAACTGCCTTCAGGACTCGAGGTGAGGCTGCCCCAGTGCAGAGCAGAGTGGGACAATCCCCTCCCTTTCCCAGCTGGCGATGCTGTGCCTGATGCCCCCCAGGACAGGGCTGGCCCTCCTGGCTGCCAGGGCACTGCTGACTCATGTTCAACTTTCCATCAACCAGGACCCCCAGGTCCCTTATGAAAAATGAAATAAAGTCAGTGGTATCTACCCTGCATAGTTAATCCTTCATCCACTACAAAGGGCTTGAAACAGAGTTGGTGTTGTTCTGCAATATATTCTCATGGATTCTGCAAGTGAAAGGAATTGGGAATGATTAGAACTGAATATCCTGAGAGAGAAGACATAACTAACAGACTAATAATGTAAAGCAAAGTGTACTAGCTAAATTAAGCAGTGAAAAGCAAGATTACAATTTGATGATAAAGTATGATGAAGAAGCTATTACCTGGTAACTTATATAATGAAATTAACACTGCTTAGAGGTGGCTGTTAATTCATTTTTTGCACTGGGACTTTGAGTCAGAGAGAAATAAAATCAGATGAGAGAGAGAAAATGCTCTTTCAGAAAGGTAAAAATGAAATGATAAAAGATGTAATTGAATTCTGAAATAAATGAAAGTTAGTTTCTTTAGTCCTAAGGGGAAGCTAATAGTGTAGCTTTGTTTCCATTCACTTCAATTTATGCAAGAGTACAACTAAGTCTTATTAGGGCCTTGTAACGGTTACTAATTTTTAGGAACTGTTGTGTAGGAAAATTGGAACAGGGACATATTATTTTCCCTTCCTGGTCATAAAAGTAAATGCAGGAGGAGAGAGTCCAAAGATATATGAAATATTTGTTTGTGTGAATTCTGTTCACAATGCAAATTCACTCTAAAGTTTTTATTACTTTTTTCGCTCCGTCTTTCTGTGTTGGATCAACTTAGGTTATTGCATACACAGGGAAGCGTGAATATGTCTGAGTCTTTCTTATTTTGCTATGTTTAATAAGTACTGTGGCATTATCCAAATATAGGGCTCAAAAAATCATACTATCTAGTATGTTTTTCTCCCAAGTAACAGATCAAATATTTTCTAGGTTTAAAGTGCTAATACTGCTTTATCTTGCACAGTAGTTTGAATTCTCTGTTAAAGTCAGTATTCAACCAATTCTTGGACGAAACTTGAGCTTTGCAAAAGTTGGTTTTCTAAGCTAGCTATCTATTTGAGCTCTTTTAAAATTAATAAAGTATCAAATTCAAAGACAAAATATTTATATGAGACAGAGATACTAATTTTAAGATGAAATAAATTGTCCTTCGGATGTACTGATTGCTTTCTACTGATTGGATTGGGGCCTAGTTAACTAGGTGAGACTGGACACTGAGTTTTTAAGTGCATGAACCTAATGGTGAAATATTCATGGCTGAAATTCCTAAAGAAAAAAAATTTATAAGCTTTTGTTAAGGAAGGCATTGTAGAAATAGCTTTTTTCCTTTTGTTGTTTTGGTATTTTTAACTAAAAATACAGGGGAAGACCATGTGCGATTGGTGTTTTTTTGGCCTTGGAGTTTAGTTTTGTTACTGGGGTTCAGAATGTCAAATGAATCTAGTATTGCTTTCTGGTGAGTAGTTATTGTGGGACAGTATTGGTACGGGCTGATGTTATTCAACAGGAAAAAAATGAAGACATTATTAACCATAACTTGTAATGTAGTTCTGGAAGGTCAGGAATTCCAACTAAGATCTGTTAAAAATGTTCTTGAATAATCCATTAAAACTACTGATAGTAATTTTCCCGGAAGTATCTTTTTTCACATCTGGCCTTATTGTAAAGAAAGTGTCTTCTTCTCCTTCAAATCTGTCCCAAACTTTCACACTTTGTGGTTCAGACTACAGTTCCTTGTCCTAATATCTTCTGAGACTTTCACTTACATGGTAACCCTGAAGATATTTTATTGATTCAATTTAGATAGTGACACCCTGTGAACCACATGCCCTCTGTGTTGCACTAATTTCACTTGAGTATTTTATAACTGGTCCTGCTGGAGTTCCACAAAAGATAAAAGAGCAATTGCTCAGTTAGCTGAGAAATTATCAATGTTTAGCAATGTATGTCCTAATAGCCCTGTCCACTATAGACAAGTACATGACATAAACATCATGAAAATGCAGTTAATTTTTCAGGGATAAAAAGCGCACTGCTAGTCCCTCAATGGACTTTTTTTCAAATGCAATACTTTCTCACAATAAAGACTGCTGTGTGAATAGTGCTTTCCAAAGCCTTTGACAATCTCTTGTCATTTTCTTTTCTCTTGTAGCTGATGGATGCACTGACTGGTCTGTGGATTACAAGAAATATCAAGTTCTAGTGGGAGAACCTGTTCGTATAAAATGTGCACTCTTTTATGGATATATTAGAGCTAATTATTCCCTAGCCCAAAGTGCTGGACTTAGTTTGATGTGGTACAAAAGCTCTGGACCTGGAGATTTTGAGGAACCTATAGCTTTTGATGGAACCAGAATGAGCAAAGAAGAAGACTCCATTTGGTTCCGACCAACAGTGGTACAAGACAGCGGGCTCTATGCATGTGTTATAAGGTACTATATTTAATTATACTGCATTTTAATTGACCAAATATGAAACAAGGCTCTTAATAGTGAGTCTTTGGTGCCAAAGAAAATTTTTTTCTGACTGTGTTCTTTTTTCGTCTCCTCCTGGCATTTCCTTCCCTGAAGTGTTTTATGCCTAAGTAGAAATTGCTATTGAATGTCTTGAACATATTAAATTTGCTTTTGTATAAATTTAGTAATTTATAAAAAAATCTAAAATTTATAAGGTGGTTGGGACTGGATGAATAAGTCATGTGTTCCTTTTTCTGATTCTGGTTTCACTCTTGGAATCACTATCCTAGACTAAAAGGTTTCTTTCTTTACATTCAGATTTAATTTTATGTGTATTTCATTAAGTGATTTAATTTAACTAACTCTTTTTCTGTAAAAATTTTGCTATTTGGGGTAAAGTAGTTGCATCAAGGAAAACAGAAGGTGAAATTTCAGCATTTTTGCATACATCCTCTGGAATTACATCTGGCTTAACCTGATAATAGAGGCTGGGTGCCAGATGTCTTCCAAAAATATTTAACCTTCTGGTTGATCAAGTTTTATCACCAGAAACAGGACTAGATTCTGCTTTCTGCAACAGGTGTTCAGCTTCTTTCTGCATCTTTAATACTGTTTACACTGAGATGTTTTTCCAGCCCTTTACAGTGTTCCTCTCTATCTGGATCTGGATATAAAAGGGGTCTTGCTACTAATACACAACATAGAGAGTCAAAGCCAAAGTGTAAAGCAAATGAGTGGCTAGAAAAAGAATGCACGATGCAGTTAGTCCAGTGATGCAAGGAAAATGAGGAAATTGTTTTGTCAACCTCTGGAAAGGTTTACTATCTGCCACACTTCTTTTTTGTTTGTTTGTTTGGTTGGTTGGTTGGTTTGTTTCGGTTTTTGTCTTGGGTAGAGGGAGGGGGAGCACAGATTGCTGTTAGGCTTGTGTGTGCCAAAGAAGATTTTTACTAAATAATGTGTTTAGAAAATCATTATTCTATGAGTGCTTTATATAATGTGTGAGACAGTTCATATCATATTGTTTGTCCAATAGCATATTCAACATGGTTTTTCTGATGATGACAGTTCTCTTTAAAAGGATATCACAAAAACCTACAAATTAATCTCCTTAAGGAGAATGTTTAATTATATTTAGATTAATATTTTCTAATAAATGTATAACAGTAGCCATGAAAATGGAAACAGTCTTGTCAATTATTCCATAATATTATTTAAAATACCATAATTAATCTCCTCTGTTTATATAAAGAAAACCTTAATTATCTGATGTTGCACTTTCCGGCAAGTATAGATAAACGCTGAATTTAGCTGCTCACATACTTTAATATGTGTTTATAATCCCAACCTGTATTCATGCCTTTTTTTACATGGATTTTTATTTAATCCAGAGCATGTTCTAACCTGCTTTTAGCTACTGTGGTGGTTTGCTACCAGTCAGAAATTAGACCTACAAATAAACCACTCCACTTCCCACCGCCCCCTTTGTCAAGAGAGGGGCAAAGGCAGAGACTATGGGTTGCGATAACAATTTACCAAAAGCAAAGAGCAGTGGAATAAGAAATGCACAGTAATAACAGCAATACTAATAACAAATAAAAAGGTGCTTTACACACAAAAAGTGGTCATCACCTTGACCTAGTTCCACGTGGTCACCAGGACAAAGACAAGATGGTGGCACTCCCCATGGGTTGAGCCATGTGGCTTTCCACACAAAGATAAGATGGTAGCTGTTCCTGCACCCAGCACCATGTGCCTTTTCCCAAAGACAACTTGGCGGGAGCTTCCCACAGCTGGCTTTCCCCATCCCCAAGTCCAAGACAATGGAAAACAATGATGGACAAACCCCTGAAAGCTAAATTGTTCATGTTGCACTGCGCTGCCACTCTGTTGAGCTGGGCTCAGCTCCTCTAGGCTTGGTTTTGCCACTGTTTTGTTCCCTGCAGCTGCTTCTCACACCAGCGCTGCCACTTTTGACCACTCCACTCCACTTGAGCTCAGGCTGCATTTGCTTCCAGTCAGAACCACGTCCCAGAGCCGCACCTGAGGAATGGGAAGGGGATGGGAGATGGTGGTAGAGGATGGGGCCGATCCCAGCCACAACCCCTGTAATGAAGAGAGTTATGTCAGATCACAGGGTTGCTTCTTATTTATCATATATGGACAGTGAATATAGCTGGATAAGCTGCACTAAGAGTTAATGTATGTATTCAAGTCCAGCTCCCAGAAATTATACATATATTGCACACACCTAGTGTAATAGTAAGTAGTCAGTAGTTTCTGTCAAAAATTCTACCTTTAAAGTTTCAAAAATAGCTGAAACACTGTTCCTGTCAAGAGAACACTTCCTTCATGTATTCTTTTCCTTCCCTGCCTGAAAACAGCAATTACAGTGTCTCCAGTAGTTGCCCAACATAATATCAGCATAGGTCAGTGAAACTGGAGTTCTGTAGTTAGGTCTTTGTGAAGATTTATGTGATTTTGAATCATAGAATCATTTGAGTTGGAAAAGATCTCCAAGATCGTGGAGTCCAATATTTTAACAAGGACCACCACACAACTAAATTATGGAATTAAGTGACACATCCACTTGTTTCTTGAACGCGTCCAGAGATGGTGACTCCACCACTTCCCTGGGCTCTCCATTCCAATGCTTAACTACCCTTTCAGTGAGGAAATTCTTCGTCATGTCCAACCTGAACTTCCCCTGACATGGCTTGAGGCCATTTCCTCTTGTCCTGTCACTGGTTGCCTGAGAGAAAAGGCCGACCCCCACCTGGCTACAGCCTCCTTTTGGGTAGAGAGTGATAAGATCTCACTTGAGGGTCCTCTTCTTTAGACCCAACAGTCCCAGCTCACTCTGCCACTCTTCATATGACTCACTCTCTAGACCCTTCACCAGCTCCGTTGCCCTTCTCAGGACACGATCCAGCACCTCAAAGTCTTTCTTGCAGTGAGGGGCCCAAAGCTGGACACAGGATTTGAGGTGTTGCCTCACCTGCGCTGAATGTAGGGGAACAATCACTGCCCTGGTCCTGCTGGCCGTACTATTGATGATACAGGCCAGAATGCCGTTGGCCTTCGTGGTCACCTGAGCTGTTGACCAGAATCCCAAGATTCTTTCCTCCTGGGCCGCTTTTGAGCCACTCTTTCCCCATCTTGTAGCGCTGCACGGGGCTGTTGTGACCAAAGTGCAGGACCTGTCACTTTGCCTTATTTCACCTCATACAGCTGGCTTCAGCCCATTGATCCAGCCTGTCCCAATCTCTTGGCAGAGCCTTTGTGCCATCCAGCAGCTCAACATTCCTGCCCAACTCACTGTCATCTGCAAAATTACTGAGGGTGCTCTCAATGCCCTCTTGTAAATCATTGATAAAAATACAAACAGAACTGGCCCCAGTAGTGAACCTTGGGGAACCGCACCAGTGATGGCCAACAACTTGATGTAGCACCATTCACCATGACTCTCAGGACCCAACCATCCAGACGTGATATATATTTATGAACATGAGAAATGTTTGTGAACATTAATTGCTTTGTTAAGCTGTAATATTTACTGGAGAAAAGCAAATACAAACAACTAAGCCTTGTTAAGAAACATAAGAGTGTCTATAAAAAATCCACTGGATACAGACAAACAGAGATAACAATAGAAGTTTAAATAAAACATTACAAATGATATTATGGATGAAAAACCTTCTCCATCTTTAACATACTTAAAATAAATTTATTAGGTACTTATTCGCCATAAAAATACTGCCTATAATTAATTCAGTGATATTCAGCTTTGAAGATTCAAATTCAGATGACAGCAAGGTTCAAACAGGGAATAACAGCATCTATGGAGATGGTTCAAATCTATTTTCATCCCCAGCTGGTGAAAAACCTGAGCATCTGCTTCAGTATCTTTAACTGTTTCTATTAGTAACACACAGTACAGCATTTTAGACAAAGAGGTAAAGACTGAAATAGTCTGAAGTGTACAGAATTTCCTGATTTTGCAAAGGAGGGAAGGGAGGAAGGAAGGAAGGAAGGAAGGAAGGAAGGAAGTAAGCAAGGAAGGAAGGAAGGAAGGAAGGAAGGAAGGA